>JBBPST010000478.1:0-12168 GCA_038093715.1 Austroboletus cf. mucosus | reverse complement strand
GGGGAGAGGGTGGGGTAGCCTCTAGCAGGCTTCTTCAGCACTGCTCTTGTACGTAAATAGGGCCTAACGGTGTAGGGCCCCCTTCTCACTGTTGCGCGATCCTGGCGCTGCTTCGCTGGATCCGCCTTGTAGACACACCGGGGGCGGGGAACTGGTTCCCGGTAATTATACCTGGGCTTTTTTATCGTCCTCGGCCTCTCCTCAGCTGCTACCTCGTTCCTTAACTCCTCCGCTAACTCGCTTCCGAAGACTAGCCTAAAAGGGTCTAGCTCCCCGGTTGGCATCAGGTCCTCTAACTCGACCCTTATCCCTTCTAGCGAGTCGTTGGGATCCGCGTCTGGGAACGCGTCCTCTGCTCTTGTCGACTCTACCTCCGCGATGGCACGTGCAGCGTTGACGGCCTCTCCGTAGGTCGCGAACCTCCCGCCCTGCGACGTTGTTGCCTGGTTCACTGAGAAGGCAACACCAGACCCGTCAGTTTGTAAGTCCTATTCGACTTCGCCCTCGACTGGGTACGTCTGCCACTCGCGTTGCCCGACTCACTTCTGCTTGTGTGTTCTTCTGCGACGGGTGATGGGGTGTGGTGAGGGTGAGACTTCTTCAATAGCTCCTTCGGCTATTCGTAGGCTTCAAGGGGACACTTGATGAGGGTGTCGGTTGAAGGGGTAGTTTAGTTGTGATGAAACACTCAAAAATCCAATAGCCTTTCGACTAGAGAACTCTTGGCTCAAAGGATGAGGATGAGGGGAAAACTTGAGGACAACTAAACTGGGGATCCAGTCTAGCGTCCCGAGGCTTTATATACTACTACTCATGTATGTACATGTTTGTGTAAATACCATAAAGGGATATCGTACGATGATAAGCATGAATTACATGATTGGGCGATAGCATGGATCATATCCTATTGGGTGATAAGTGCATGATGTCATAGATAAGAGATAAGGGTCTCGCCCTTGTGTGTAAGCATAATTGTGTAAAGAGAGTCATGTGAGAAGTCACATGACAAGGGTCACGTGATATGGAAAGTGAACATACGACAAGTCCATTCGTCTTGTGGTGGGAAGACATTTCCTTAAATAGAAAGTCTAGAGTTCGAATCAAGTTAAGGTAAAAGAATAAAAGCATAGGAAAAGAGCATTTGTAACAGCAAGGGGACCACAAGACAACCTGCTCAAAAGCGGGAAGACAGGCCCGGGCAGCCAATAAAGAAGAAACCGGCGCCACCTTGTGGGAAGAAACAGGGAAAGCCGAAGAAAAAGAAGATGGGTCACTGGATGACCTAAAAGGAATGTTCTATGCCCAGATCCGTGCCCACTTCTCGGGTAAAGGAAAGGAAGGGAAAAGGGAAAGCGGCCTGATCGAGCTAGGAGCTCAGGTCGCTAACAATAAAAACAATAAAAAACAATCCGAGGAACCCACAATGGAAAGTGGTCAAGGAAGGCGGTTAACCGAAAGCCGTCACATCAATCTTCTAAAAGAGGGTTTCAAACCTCTAGACGAAGACGAGCCCTTACCTATCCTAGAGGTACCAGCGATCCCAGAAGGCATTGACATGCAAGTTCTGGCTGCGATGTTTGCAGAATAAGAAAAGGAAGGAGGCCTAGATGGTCTCCTGATCCGATCTCTCCAGCCAAAGAGGGAGATAAAACTCCCGGTCCAGATCGAAGAAAACACAAAAGATCTTCACACGGTGCAAGCCCTGCTAGACAGCGGTGCAAACCAAGTATTCATAGATCAAGCGTGGGTAGAAAAGAACAACCTACCAAAGAAGAAACTCCCACGCCCCATTCCTGTGTTCAACGTAGACGGAACAAAGAACTCCGCCGGAAATATCACACACTCAGTGGAGATAGTGATCAACTTCCAAGGACACACGGAAACAATGACGGCCGAAGTAACCACGCTAGGAAATATTCCCCTGGTACTAGGCTACATGTGGCTTCGACGCCACAACCCCACAATAGATTGGCAAAAGGGAACCGTAGAAATGACACAATGTCCCTCTTTATGCCAAAAACAAAAACATGCTAGACGCGTGTGCATCACGGAGGAAGAAGAAGCTGATGAACAGGAAGAAGCTTGGACAGCTTACTATGCATGAGCGGCGCTAGATGCCCCACCTCCTACCGAAAAGAAGTCCCTAGAGGAAATGGTACCGAAGGCTTACCACAAATGGTTAAAAGTCTTCTCAAAAGATGAATCGGAACGGATGCCAATAAGAAAACCTTGGGACCACGCCGTAGACCTTAAAGACACATTCCAACCTAAGAAAGGAAGAATCATACCCCTCTCTGTCACCAAACAAGAGGAAGTCTCGGCGTTTAAAGATGACCAATTAAGGAAAGGTTACATCCGTCCCTCTAAGTCCCCTCAGACTTCTTCTGTGTTCTTCGTACCAAAGAAAGATGGTCGAAAACGGATGGTACAGAACTACCGTTATCTAAACGAACACACGGTCAAGAATAACTATCCACTCCCATTGATTGGACAGCTTGTGGACAAGCTAAAAGGGGCAAAGCTATTTACAAAGATGGACCTCCGATGGGGGTACAACAATGTGTGGATCAAGGAAGGCGACGAATGGAAAGCAGCCTTCGTATGCTTTAGAGGAGCCTTTGAACCCTTAGTCATGTACTTCGGGCTGTGCAACTCTCCTGCAACGTTTCAAGCAATGATGAATGAGATCTTTGCCGATATGGATGACTGTGTCATGGTATACATCGACAATCTCATGATATTTACCAAAACAGACTTGCTAGCCAAGCATGAGGCAATCGTAAAGAAGGTGCTAGCTCACCTAGAAGAGAATGACCTCTTCCTCAAACCAGAGAAATGCACATTCCATGCCACGGAAGTAGAATTCTTAGGCATGATGGTCGGAAAAGATGGTATTCGCATGGACAAAACCAAAGTAAAAGCAGTGTTGGAATGGCCACAACCAAAGAACCTCTGAGGAGTAAGAAGCTTCCTTGGATTAGCCAACTTCTATAGGCGGTTCATCTCCAATTATGCCTCTATTGCTAGGCCGTTGAATGACCTAACCAAGAAAGACATCCCGTTCATATGGGGCGAAAACCAACAAGAAGCATTTGACATGCTTAAAAAGACGTTTACCACTGCCCCGGTCCTTGCATTCCCTGATTTAGACAATCAGTTCCGCTTGGAAAGCAATGTGTCGAACTTCGCAACGGGTGCAGTGTTATCTATCCAAAAAGAGGATGCATGGCATCCAGTCGCCTTCTACTCCCACTCTATGAACGATTAGGAACACAACTACCCCGTTGCCGACAAAGAACTCCTGAGTGTAATAAGAGCCCTAGAAACGTGGAGACACTACCTAGAAGGGACACACAACCAGTTCGAGATCTGAAACGATCATCAAAATCTCCAATGGTTCATGGTCCACCAAGACCTGAATCGAAGACAAGCGCGCTGGGCGCAATATCTATCCAGATTCAACCATGTGTGGTGCCACAAGGCTGGTTCAACCATGGGAAAAGCTGATGCTCTATCGCGGAGAGAAGATCACGTGGAAGGCATTGAAAACGACAACAAGCAGGTCTTGATGATTCCACCAGAGTGGATCAGATCTACTATTCTGGTCCAAGATGAAGGCGATAAGTTATTTCAAAGAATCCAAGATAGGACGCTCCTTCTCAAAGAGAGCGAAGTACAGAAGCTCTATGAACAGGGCTATACAGAGGATTGCGAACACCCGGTCATATGATTCAAAAACAAAATCTTTGTCCCACAAGACGAAGATCTACGAAGAGATATCGTGACAAGCTGTCATGACACTCCTGTAGCCGGTCACCCCGGCATAGAGAAGACCATAGCCCTTCTGAGAAGGGACTACGAGTGGCCAGGAATGGTCACCTATATAAAGGAATATGTCGCTAGATGTGATGTATGTCAACAAACCAAGACAGGCAATAAACCACCGGCTGGCAAGCTTGAACCCCTGGAACTCCCACACCTTCCTTGGGTAGACGTCTCGGCAGATTTCATCACAGATCTGCCCCTATCTAACGAATTTGACTCGGTGCTAGTAGTCGTTGACCGATTCAGCAAAGAAGTCGAATTCATCCCATGCACGAAGTCGGTTACTGTGCTAGACACAGCCCGGCTCTATCTAACTCGTGTGTGGACCAACCATGGACTCCCACGCTCGATCGTATCCGATCGCGGCCCACAGTTCGCATCACAGGTGATGAAAGACCTCTGCACACGCCTCGGAATTAAACCTAAATTATCTACAGCTTCTCACCCACAAACGGATGGACAGACAAAATGAATGATCAGAGATCTCCAACAGTTCCTTTGAACATTCTGTCATGAGAAGCAAACGGAGTGGTCGGACTGGCTCCTGATTGCTCAATTCAGTTATAATTCTAAGAAGCAGGCTTCAACCCAACAGACTCCATTTGAAGTCACACGGACTTACCAACCACGAATGGGGATAGAACCTGGCTCATCAAAGGCTCTGGCAGCCGATGATCTCGCCAATAATATATCTAAGATATTGGAGAACACACGCTCCAACCTGAAGCAGGCTCAGGAAAAAATGAAGATCCAAGCGGACAAACACCACTTGGAAGCACCCAAGTATCAAGTTGGGGACGAGGTGCTCCTCGCAACAGAAAACCTGCATTTGACATGCCAATCACATAAATTAACGGAGAAATGGCTAGGCCCATTCAAAATCACACGATGCATCGGGAAAAACGCAGTTGAGCTGAAACTCCCACGCACTATGCGTATACACCCGGTAGTTAACATCTCCCGGATAAAACCTTATCTATTCAGACTACCTGGTCAACCCACATTCGAACCTGGCCCAGTGCATGTAACAGACAAACTCGAAGTGGAGTACGAGGTAGACCATATAGTCGATGCCCGCTGGAAGGGACGACATAAGGAATATTTAGTTCATTGGGCAGGATACTCAGCCGAAGAACAGACATGGAAACCCGTCTCTAACTTATGTAACACCCAGGAGGCGATTACACACTTCCACGAACTGAATCCAAAGGCACTCGCACGCTCAGCCTTGCGGATACATTCAGTCTATTTAACCCTCATGACGAACCCACCATACCTGTTGCGGTTGATCCGGTGTTTCAACCATAGAAGGGGGGTGGTGTTATGAACGCCATATTTTATTGTATGCTTTTCACTTGATTCAAACTCTCGACCTTATGCATTAGGAAATATGTTCTCATCACTGACACTTATGACTTAGACTTTTTCTCACTTTCAAGTCACGTGACAGAAGTCACATGATCTATGCCTAGACTCGGTCATGTGACACATCACGTGCTATGACGTATAACCTAGACTTCTTATCTGTTATCTATGACGTCATGCCTCATGCCTTTCTTATCTTCCAATAGGATGTATGCCAGCTTATCAGCCAATCATGTATTTCGCTCTTATCGTCGTATGATTTCCCTTTATGTATTACTACCAAACATGTACATATAATAGCTAGACACTATATAAACTCCAAGCTCTAAGGTGAAATCCCCATCTTAAAAGACTTGGTCATTTGGATCAAACCTCGAGTCCAATCCTCCATACGACAAGACTTTTCCAGTCTTGCAAAGCTACTTCATTTATCTACTATATTTGGAGTCGTATCACTTCTCTTAAGATCCATCAAGCCCAACTACGCAGTCTCGCTTGCAAGAATACTACTCAAGACCAGTAGTATCTCCCCCCCTCCTCACAAATAACGCATACTTGGCTTCACTGCATCGCATACAGGACTAATTGAAGTAGTGTCCGTATCCCCAGCAGCACAGCAGCTCGGTGGCCCTTCTAAGGGCATTGCAAGCTGAGGAGACGATCGACCAGTGGTAGTAAAGGTTGAAGAAGTAGAGAGAGAGATCCCTGGAGTTAGGGAAACTGGGATCATCCCAGACAAGGAAGCAGCTGAGAGGGTAGCATGACTATTCTTCGGGAGGAGCTCCTCGTTTGACATAAGGAGCACCCCAGCCAGGAGCGAGTTCGGGGACCAGGACCCCAACGACACCCTCATCCCGTGAGGAGTAGACACCACGGAGATTGTCAGGGAGCTCATAGGAGTAGAAGTCGCCGCCCAGCTGATAGTGGAAGAAGTTGCATACTGGAAAGTGCAACCAAGAGTGAGAACCATCAAGAAGCCGAGGTTCCACACCCCCGCACTGGTCATACCTATGCCCCCGCAATCACCTTAGAAAGGTAGAATGCGGGTTACCTATAACCTCCCCCTTCTCCTTTGTCGACTACTATTAAAACTATCGGCAATCTCATTTTCTCCTTATCTGTTCCTTTTGAAAAGGAAAACAAAGTACGATGACCTCCGGCAAGAATACAAGGCCAACGAGGCAGAGATAGAGACCTGGAAAAGAAAAGAACTTAGGCTCTACAAAAGACGACTGGCAGAACTTAGGAAACTCCTAGACCAGCCAGAAAAAGAAAGATGTCCTACGCCTTCCTCAACACGGACGGGACAATTGCCGTTGGCGAAATAGAGAACATGATGGCATCACTAAATGCCGAAATTACACGACTGCGTACCGATAGGAATAACGCAGAAAGGCTAGCCACGTCTCTAGCTGAAAAAGTCAAAGATGCCACAGAGGCCGCAGAAGAAGTGGACCAATGTGTAAGGAAGTTCATGGGACTCTGCAACTGGGCAGGAATGCCACCCCAAGGCAGAGACACTGCTCTACCTGAAGTTGCTGGCAGCAATCGGGTGGAGATCTTCGCAGATCCAGGCCCATACGACAGGTCTAAAGCAAAGTTTGAGGAATGGTGGATCAAGATGAGGTCATGGCTCGAAGCCAACCCCCACCAATTCTCCGTCAAGGATATAAACAACCCAGGGTTGTACTTGGCACACGGCCCGAACAGGGCATACGTGGTTCTCTCCCGCCTTAAGGGAGTAAAAGGAAGCTACTTCACGGAGATGGAGCTCAACAAGCTTACCCGCGGAGAATCAGAACTCGTTGTGTGGGAAAAACTATGTTCCAACATCGAGACACTCTTTAGGCCGGTCCTACAGAAAGATTGGGCTATGATACAGCTCAATAAATACAAACAAGGAAAGGAGGACATATACACATTCCTCGCCAAGTTCCACACTCTGGCCTGGCAATCAGGGTGCGACTCATGTCACGCCGTTTATCTTCTGGAATAAAATGTTGCAGAAGAAATCAAGAAGGAGATGTTCCAGACAGGTCGCAGAGGGCAGGACCTCGTGATGACCATGCAAACGATCCAGGAGATCGGGAGCAATCAAGAAGCATACCAGATGTCTTCTCAAGCCCTGTTCACACAGTTCGGGGATAAAAAGGAAATGAAGGGCGGAGACAGAAAGGTCAACACCACCTCCTCAGGCAGTGGAGGAAAATGCTTTGCCTGCGGAAAGAACGGGCACATGGCAAAAGACTGCCACAACCCCAAGCCCAAATGTGAAGAGTGCAAGTGGCAAGTGAAACACTCAAAAATCCAATAGCCTTTCGACTAGAGAACTCTTGGCTCAGAGGATGAGGATGAGGGGAAAACTCAAGGACAACTAAACTGGGGATCCAGTCTAGCGTCCCGAGGCTTTATATACTACTACTCATGTATGTACATGTTTGTGTAAATACCATAAAGAGATATCATATGATGATAAGCATGAATTACATGATTGGGCGATAGCATGAATCATATCCTATTGGGTGATAAGTGCATGATGTCATAGATAAGAGATAAGGGTCTCGCCCTTGTGTGTAAGCATAATTGTGTAAAGAGAGTCATGTGAGAAGTCACGTGACAAGGGTCACGTGATATGGAAAGTGAACATACGACAAGTCCATTCGTCTTGTGGTGGGAAGACATTCCCTTAAATAGAAAGTCTAGAGTTCGAATCATGGTGAAGTAAAAGAATAAAAGCATAGGAAAAGAGCGTTTGTAACAACGATCATGCCCAGAAACTCAACTTCTGTGGCGTGGAACGTGCATTTTTCTGGTTTGACAAATAGGTCGTTCTCCTCTAGCCGTGCCAAGATTTTCTTGACGATGGCCTCGTGTTCTGCGAGGGAGTCCGTTTTTGTAAATATCATGAGATCGTCGATGTAGACGACAAGACATTCATCCATGTCCGCGAATATCTCATTCATCATCGCCTGGAATGTGGCGGGGGAGTTGCAAAGGCCGAAGTACATTACTGTCGGTTCGAATGCTCCTCTGAAGCACACGAAGGCTGCCTTCCATTCGTCACCTTCTTTGATGCGGACGTTGTTGTACCCCCATCTAAGATCCATTTTTGTAAATAGCTTTGCCCCATTTAGTTTATCTACGAGCTGCCCGATCAACGGTAGCGGGTAGTTGTTCCGCACGGTGTGTTCGTTCAGATATCTGTAATCCTGAACCATCCTTTTTCGGCCGTCCTTTTTAGGCACGAAGAACACCGGGGAAGTCTGTGGGGACTTAGATGGCCGTATATAGCCTTTTCTGAGCTGGTCATCTATGAACGCAGCTACTTCATCTTGTTCTGTTGCCGACAGAGGTATAATCCTTCCCTTCTTGGGTTGGAACGTGTCTTTGAGATCTATGGCGTGATCCCAGGGTTTTCTAATCGGCATGCGTTCCGATTCTTCCTTTGAGAACACCTTTAGCCATTTGTGATAGCATTCAGGTACAAGTTCTTCAAGGGTTTTCTCAGGGGGTTTGGGTGGCGCTTCTAGCGTCGCCCGGATATGATAGGCAGTCCATGCTTCCTCCTGTTCATCAGGGTCATCTGCCATGTCTTGACAGATGCGGATTGCTCGGTCCTGCAGTAGCGTGCAGCTTCGAGGACATCTCGTCATCTCTACTGTGCCTTTTTGCCAATCAATGACGGGGTTGTGCCGCTTTAGCCATGTGTATCCAACAACCAGGGGAATCCCTCCCAAGTTGGTGACTTCGGTCAGCATTTTCTCTTGGTGGCCCTGGAACTCGATCACTATCTCTGCGGAGTGTGTGATACTGTCTGCTGAGTTCTTGGTGCCGTCTACGTTAAATACGGGGATAGGGCGTGGCAACGGTTTCATCGTGATTCCGTGCTTTTTAGCCCATGCTTCGTCGATAAAGACCTGATTGGCGCCGCTGTCTAGCAGGGCCTTGACCTCGTAGAGGTTATTCCTATTGGAACCAATGGACAGGTTCATCATGATGTCGCTTAGTCCTTTGACCGTGCGAATGAAAAACTCGTCAGGGAATGTCTGCATAGAGTCTTCCTCTGCCTTCATTGCAGCGAGCCTCCGCATGTCGATCCCTTCTTTTGGATTAGCCCCGGATTCTAGGATAATCGGGGTTTCATCCACCACTTCGTATCCTTCTCGGATTAAGTTAATGTGGGAGCTTTCGGCTAACTCCTTCCCTTTACCACTTGGAGACTGGCTCTGCGTGGGTTCCTCGGGTGTAAACATTTCTAAACATAAATATCTGTTTGCGACTTGAGATCCTAGATCTCTCAAGTCGCCTTCCCTTTTTCCTTCTTTGAGAAATGGGCGCGGATCTCCGCGTACGTCATTCCTTTTAGATCCGCCAGGGATCCCTCTTTCTTTTCCGCGGCCTTTGCGCCGTCGGTTTTGGCTTCCTCCCAGGAGGTTGCCCCTTCTTCCTTTTTGGCAGCACGTGCCTGTCTATCTCCCTTTTTGGAGCATGACTCCTTGTGCTTGCCTTTCCACCCGCATTCTTTGTAAGTGGGCTTCTTGCAGTCTTTGATCATGTGGCCTTGTTCGCCACATGCGAAGCACGCGCCTGGCTTCGGCTTCTCTCCTTTGGCGGCCTTTGCCTGCCTTTCCTTGTTTGAGCCCGAAGACTCGGCTTGCCGACCGCCTTGTGCGAGCCGGTAGCTTTCCTGACCTTTTGCAATTGCCCGGATGTTGGTCAGCGTGACGTCCAGGTTTGCGGACCGCATGTTGGTCCGGTAGAGTTCTTTGATTATCTCCTGCGAGACGTGTTTCTCGAGGAGATGGACCCCAAACTGAGATCCGACTTTGGCCTGCTCGTACAGCAAGACCCATTTGGACAAGAACGTATCTATGTCCGCGGTTCCTTGTTTGAACGACGTAATCTGTTGCGTCGCCCAATCCTTTTGTAATTGAGGCCGGAAGAGGCCCTCAATCTCCGCGACAAGATTATCCCAATCCGTCAGCGTGCTTGTTCCGTTGGCAAGACGGAGTAGCTCCCTTTCGGCCACATATGCCCCTTTGACTCCTTTGAGCCGTGACAAAATAGCATAGGCCCTGTTGGGCCCGTTTGGTGCGAAGGAGCCGTCCGGCAACTTCCTCGCGAACTCTCTTGAGTGGGAGTCCAGCCAAGATTGGATCTTGACCCACCATTCTTCGAATTTCCCACGGGTCCCGTCATAGGTCCCGGGGTCCGAGAAGATCTCCACCTTGGAGCCTCCTCCGCTACTTCCGGCCGCTCTTCCACCTTGGGATCCCCAATCCACAAGTGAGAGTGCCTCTCGAGTGCGCACCTCGTTCTCTTGTGCGCGTGTCTCCGTGTCGGCCAGCTTTGTTGCAGCTTCCTGCAAGTTGACCTCCATCACAGCCTTTTCCTGTTGCAGCGCTGCTACTGCGTTGAGTAAATTTTGGATTTGCGCCGTCTGCGCATTCACCAGTGCCACGACTTCTGCCAGAGTGGGTGTCGACATGATGATTTAAAGAGAGTAAGAAGGCGAGTTCGTCAAGCCTTTCCTCGTAGTGAGAGTGGTCTAGATCACAGATGAGACCGTAGAGCTCGTTCACCCTTCTCTCGTAGTCTTCTCGCGTCAAGTGATCGTACCAGCGGTTTAGAATCGCCGCTTTATAAAGAGTATATTCCTCGGGAATATTGACTAGTATTCGAGGAATGTGAAAGGGGAGAGGGTGGGGTAGCCTCTAGCAGGCTTCTTTAGCACTGCTTTTGTACGTAAATAGGGCCTGATATGGTATGGCCCGTTCCTAAGGTAGCTTCGATCCACGCGCTGCTTCGCTGGATCCGCTTCGTAGACTCGTCTCGGGCGAGGTACAGGTTCCTGGTAGTCGTACCGTGGTTTCTTCACTGTCCTCGGTCTTTCCCTGACCACTACTACTTCGTCCCTTAACTCCCCAGCTAACTCTTCTCCAAAAACGAGGCGGAAAGGGTCTAACTCCCCAACTGGCGCTAAGTCGTCTAAATGGATCCTAAACCCTTCTAGGGCTAAAGAGTCGTTAGGATCTGCGTCAGGGAACGCGTCCTCTGCTTTCGTACTCTCTACTTCCGCGATGGCCCGTGCAGCTTCGACGGCCTCTCCGTAGGAGTCGAACCTCCCTCCCTGTGTCTCTGTTGCGTAGCTCACTGGCGGGGCAACACCGGACCGTTTGTCAGTATTTTGATCCTTTGACCTTGTACTCGACCGTGGTGAGACCGCTACTCGCGTTGTGAAACACTCAAAAACCCAATAGCCTTGCGACTAGAGGACTCTTGGCTCAGAGGGTAGTGGGATGAGGGGAAAACTCGAGGACAACTAAACTGGGGATCCAGTCTAGCGTCCCGAGGGTTTATATACTATCCTACGTGTATGTACATGTTTGTGTAAATACCATAAAGAGAGATCGTACAATGATAAGCATGAATTACATGATTGGTCGATAGCATGGATCATATCCTATTGGATGATAAGTGCATGATGTCATAGGTAAGAGATAAGGGTCTAGCCCTTATGTGTAAGCATAATTGTGTAACGAGAGTCATGTGAGAAGTCACGTGACAAGGGTCACGTGATATGGAAAGTGAACATACGACAAGTCCATTCGTCTTGTGATGGGAAGGTATTCCCTTAAATAGAAAGTCTAGAGTTCGAATCATGGTGAAGTAAAAGCATAGGAAAAGAGCGTTTGTAACACGTTGACCGACTTACTTCTGCTGGTAGTCCTTCTTCAACGGGTAATGGGGGTGGGTGAGGGTGAGTCTTCTTCAATAGCACCTTCGGCTATTTGTGGGCTTCGAGGGGACACTTGACGAGGGTGTCGGTCGAAGAGGTAGTTTACTTGTAATGAAACACTCAAAAACCCTATAGCCTGGTAAGGACTAGAGGACTCTTGGCTCAAGAGGGAAGTGGAATGAGGGGAAGCTCAAGGACAAGTAAACTGGGGATCCAGTCTACTGCCTGAGGGTTTATAT
>JBBPST010000476.1:0-12205 GCA_038093715.1 Austroboletus cf. mucosus | reverse complement strand
AGAGTCATGTGAGAAGTCACGTGACAAGGGTCACGTGATATGGAAAGTGAACATACGACAAGTCCATTCGTCTTGTGGTGGGAAGGTATTCCCTTAAATAGAAAGTCTAGAGTTCGAATCAAGTTAAAGTAAAGAATAAAAGCATAAGAAAAGAGTGTTTGTAACATTACCCAGCTGTGTCTTGTTTTATATAGTGCATGGGTTTATATGTACATGTTTGTCCTTAAATACTAATTGAAACATTATACCATGATAAGAGGAAAATACATGATTGGATAATAACTCCTATTGAAAGATAAGCATATGATGTCATAGATAAGAGATAAGGGTCTAGCCCTCATGAGTAAGCATAATTGTGTAATGGGAGTCATGTGAGAAGTTATGTGACAAAGGTTATGTGATATGGAAAAGAAGCATACGACAAGTCCAATCTCCTTTGTATGAGAGAATGTTTTCATATGTAGAAAGTCTAGAGTTCGAATCATGCATAAGTAAAATAATAAAGAGAATGAAAATGAGTGTTTATAACAGATTGAGGATTCAAAGAAGTTACAGATCCATGAGGACTCTTGTATGTTCAAAGAATATTACAATTTTCACTTCATTGCATTTATCAGACTACCTTTTCTATTCTGACATGATCTTTGCTACTTTTGAAGACAATTCTATTTATTCTTTCTCTGCCTCTTTTTGATGATCACTTCCCTTCATAGCTTTGTTGATCATCATGTTGAAAACAGCAGGTGCATCCTGCCCAGGCCATCCCAAGGACAGGTTACATAGTGAGAAAGTGTTAAATCTGCATTCTCTGGGTATCTTCCGGAAAAGTCCGAAGGTCAGAGAAGAAGTTGCATAGGAGTAACTGGAGGTCCGATGGAGGTATGTAGGTGGCAGATAAGACTCAGCACAGGACTTATGTGTCATGCCCTTGCCTAGACTCAGTATTCTAATTTTGAAGCACAGAACAGAGGTTGACAGAGAGTGTTATGCTTTTGGTTATTGTGCAACTTAGAATGGAACATGCAGTGTGCAGTCCTTACTGATAGCTATAGAGTGTCCTCAAAGGCGACACTAAGTCCTAGTGGATGTGGGGGTCTCAGACAAGAGGCAGCACACTCAGATCTGAATTGCAGACACTATGTTAATTGTGTAGATCTAGCTGGGAAGTATTGTACATGGCACTGGGAATATATATACTGACTACTAAAGCTGTGGTCATAGGAATACTTGTCCCGAAAGAGAGATAGGCTGTAAAGAGCAGTGTCCATTAGGAAGGCTATAGCTGCACAGATCTAGCTGCACAATGATGATCAAAGAGGCAATGAAATAAAGGCAGTTCTACTGTGCAATAATGATCAGGAAAGCTATGAAGGGAATAATCATCAAATGATATCAGAATGATGCAGAGAAAGAATAGATAGAATTGTCCTCAAAGGAGGCAAAGACCATATCAGAGTAAGAAAGGTAATCTGAGGAGTGCAAGGAAGTGGAAATTGTGACATTACCCCTGTCACAAGACTGAGACTCTGACTCAGTACCTTCAAAATCTGAATGGGTCTCCCTCATTCTCAATGACATTGTCATCATCTCCATTGTTCCAGTATTGGCACTTCTCAGCCAGGTGTCCCCCTTTTTCACAGATGGAACATTGATTCTGTGGGCAGGTATTCTGTGAGTGTCCAGGGGCATTCTATTGGCAGTATGGACATTGGTATGAGGGACAGTGAGGTCAGATGTATTCTGGGGATCCACAGGAGAAACAGATGACTCTGGGGGGTTTAATCTGTCAAGGGGGAGATGGAGATCTGGGTAGAGGGTTGGGGGTCTTGGGGGTATTTTTGCTCGAATGGGCAAGGGAGGAGGGGAGTCCTAACATTGCCAAGATCTTCTTTTTAGTCTTTTCTTTAGACTTGTGAGGGCCCTTCCTAGGCAGAACCAGGGGAATAAGGTATCTAGATGGAGTGGTGGTGGGATTTTCTGGGGGAGTTGCTGGGGATGAAAGAAGGTGGAGAAGTTTTCCTGCCTCAAAGATCTGTTCAACCAGTGGTCCCCTAGGTCCAATGATGGATGGGTTGATGGCAACTTGGTGTGGGGGACATTCCTTATACAAGGGGACATTGGCTGGTGATACAGCATGCTCAGGATACTTGGTGTTAGTGAGGTATCTCTCACAATCCTCTGGGTCAAGTGCTTCGATAATGGGTTGTAGGTATGATTGCATAGAGAGTCTGGGGAGAGTGTTAATAACTCTACTGAATTCTTGGTCAAATAGCATGTGCAGGATGTAACTTTGTGCTTCATGGAGTGTGAAGTTGATTCCTTCATTGAAAGACAGTGCTGGAGAGAGGTTGGCATGAGCTCTTTCTTTGTTATAGGTAAGGGCAAAGGACTGTTTCTGGTAGAGTTGAAGGAGGGAGGGAAATAAGTCACCATCCAGGAATGATGGGAGTTCAACAAGTTTGGTGTATAAGGCTGGACATTCAAGAACAGTGACAAAGAGGGTGTTTTTGTGGGTAACAGGGAGGTGGTGGGTACATATAGAAAGCAGCTGGGGAAGCCAGGGACCAGAATGAATTGGGAAAGAGAATAGAGAGGCAATGAATCCGGTCTGCTGGGATATAAATTCTGTGGCAAAGAGGTCAAAGTGTTATGACTTAATGGACTCCTATCTCTGTTACAATTTCCACCTCTTTGCACTCCTCGGACTATGCTTCCTATTCTGATATGATTTTTGCCTCCTTTGAGGATGATTCCATTTACTCTTTCTCTGCCTCATTCTAATATCTTTGATGATCATTTCCTCATAGCTTTCCTGATCATCAAATGCGCAGTAGAACTGTCTTTGTTACATTGCCTTTCTGACTATCACTGCACAGCTAGATTTGTGCAGCCATAGCTTTCCTGATGAACACTGTCCTTCACAGCCTATCTCTCTTTGGGGGTGAGTATTCCTATGACCACAGCCTCAGTAGTTAGTATATATATTCCCAGTGTCATGTACAATACTCCCCAGCTAGATCTACGCAATTCACGTAGTGCCTGCATCCAAACCTGAGTGCACTGCCTCTTGTTTGAGACCCCTATATTCCATTGGACTTAGTGTCACCACAGAGGATGCTCTATAGCTATCAGAAAGGACTACACACTATGTGTTCCATCCTAAGTTGCACATAATAATCAAAAGTGTAACAAAAGATCTAGCTTTTCAAATCATCCCTACCCCTGTGTAGAAGGATTCCACCCTGGAACTATCCTCCCTCACCTACGTCCAGCAACAGATCCTTAAAGAACTCCACATCACTAAGGAACAAGCAGCCTTCCTCAGAAGGAACGACGTTCTACCTGCCCATCAACTAGAACATCAATTCTTCTGCAAATTCGGAGGGTGCCCTTGGCATTACTCCTACTAGCTTGTTGCCCAACATTTCCAGACGATTTGGAGTTCCCCTATCAGATGAAGACGAGGCCTATTACAGAGAACAAGAGAGATTACAAAGGACTTCCGAGACCATCACCCAGAACGAAAGAAGCAGAGCACCAGGAAGTTGGGACACCACCTCTTCCCCTCGCTTTGGAAGAAGACGACCATCTCTATCTCGGAATCCTCCCCTACCCACTGTACCCTCTTAACAAGAGCCAAGCGAAGTACTCCACCAGGAGGAACCTATAGAAGTGTACCACAAACCAGAAGAAACTACCGATGCAATGAGTAGCTCAAGGGACACAGAATGAAGAGCTGGTCTCCCAGAACCCTTCAATGGGAAAGCAGAGACAGCAGAGTATTGGATCTACGCTATGGACACATACTTCAAAATGAACCCCACTTTGAAACAACTCAAAAACCCTATAGCCTTGGTAAAGGACTAGAGGACTCTTGGCTCAAGAGGGTAGTGTGATGAGGGAAAACTCGAGGACAAGTAAACTGGGGATCCAGTCTACCGCCTGAGGGTTTATATACTATCCTACTTGTATGTACATGTTTGGGTAAATACCATAAAGGGATATTGTACGATGATAGACATGAATTACATAATTGGCTGATAAGCTGGACCATACCCTATTGGATGATAAGCATGTGATGTCATAGATAAGAGATAAGGGTCTAGCCCTCATGTGTAAGCATAATTGTGTAAGTGGAGTCATGTGAGAAGTCACGTGACAAGGGTCACATGATATGGAAAGTAAACATATGACAAGTCCATTCGTCTTGTGGTGGGAAGGTATTCCCTTATATAGAGAGTCTAGAGTTCGAATCAAGTTAAGGTAAAAGAATAAAAGCATAGGAAAAGAGCATTTGTAACACACCTTATACAATGACGAACAAAAGATCTTAACAACCCTAAACAGGATGACTGAAGGTCGGGGAAGGCAGCATGCGGAAACAGAACTAAGGGACATCCACGAAGGAGTTGTCAAGGCAGAGAACTGGAAGGAATTTATCAAATGATTCCAACAAGCCTTCTCTCACAAGGAAACCGCTGCAGATGCTAGGAGCAAACTACACTCCCTAAGAATGAAAGGGATGGGACTTGATGCAATAGACTGCTACAACACAGACTTCCGACTCCTCATGAGCAAAGCCAGGCTTTCAGATCAACCATCTCTCATTGAATACTACATGAGGGGACTGGCTGATCACCTGGTCCACAAAATTATTATAGGAGAAAAGGAATCAGAAACTGTAGACGGATGAATGGAGAAAGCTACGAGACACTCCAGGCAGAACAACAGAATAAGAAGCATCAAGCAAGGAAGGATCTCTCAAAGAGACCCAGATGCAATGGATGTTGATAGCATCCATACAAGGAATAGAAAGGAACACTGGGACAAGAAAGCGAAGCAAATCAGGGAGAGAAGATGCTTCATATGCAACAAGGTTGGATGCTTCGCAAAGAAACATTCAAAAGAAGGAAGGAACCCA
Organism: Austroboletus cf. mucosus; assembly: GCA_038093715.1. Lineage (NCBI taxonomy): Eukaryota > Fungi > Basidiomycota > Agaricomycetes > Boletales > Boletaceae > Austroboletus > Austroboletus cf. mucosus. Next base: position 7,284 of record JBBPST010000476.1, on the reverse strand, counting down.
CTTCCAAAGGAACAGAGCAACCCAGCTAGGACAAGAACTCTTGAGGTCGAACAGAAAGATGAAATGTCGGAGTATGTGCAACAGTTGGGAGCCCAAAACATCCCAAAAGACGAGGTACTAAGGATTCTCAAACAATGCTTCAAGGATGACAAAGGAGAAACCATTGCAAGGGTAGAAACCAAAGATGTTTCATACCAGGGTTTTTAAGAAGGAGCCAAGAATCAACATCTTGCACTCCAAGCTATTCCTCTGTACTAGTATCCAATGACGAGAAATCCATATCTATTTCAGTTTCTCTGTCTACTACAGAAGGAAAAAGCGTCGAAACCACAACAGCCCTGATCGACTGTGGAGCCACTGGATCATTTATCAACCTCCACTTCGCTAAAAGAAACAACTACCCGCTGGAGAAACTCCCCAAACCACTGCTTGCTGTCAATGCAGATGGCTCTAACAACAAAGCAGGAATGATCCGATACAAAACTAAACTATCCCTGTGGATCGACGGGGTAGAAGAAAATCGGACTTTCCTGGTACTCCCCACCTGCAAAGAAAACATTATCCTTGGCATGACTTGGCTCTGACAACAAAACCCCTTTATAAACTGGGCCACTGGAGAGGTGACCATTACTGGACAAGAAAAAAGACCTCGAAGAGATAGCAAGGAGGCTGTCAATCAACAATACCTCCTAAGATACTTAGGATTCCATGAAGATTACAAAACCCATACCAGGTACAACTGAAGATATGAAGTAGAAGAAGTAAGGAGAACCACCATATCTACCACGCTGGAAGCACAAAAGGAGAAAGAAGCTAGAGAGTTACTCAAGGCATACCAAGAATACCAAGACGTGTTCGAAGAAGGAAAGATGGATCAACTCCCTCCCTCTAGATCCTATGATCACGCTATAAACCTAAAAGACACCTTCACCCCTAAACGAGCTAAGGCATACCCCCTGTCCCTGCCTGAGCAAGAAGTGTGCAAAAAGTTTGTAGAAGAACACCTAGCCAATGGGAAAATACAACCTTCAAAATCCCCCCAGGCAGCACCATTTTTCCTCGTTGACAAAAAAGATGGAAAGTTGAGACCATGCCAAGACTACCAATATCTGAATGAACATACTGTCAAAAATGCTTATCCTCTTCCCCTAATCTCTGAGTTAGCGGATAAACTCAAAGGGTCCACCATCTTCACCAAACTCGACATAAGATGGGGGTACAACAACATTCTTATAAAGCCCGAGGACAGATGGAAGGCCACCTTCATCACACCAATGGGACTCTTTGAACCAACAGTTATGTTCTTTGGACTATGCAACTCTCCTGCCACTTTCCAAGCCTTCATGGACGATGCCTTTGGAGATTACATTGCTGAAGGATGGCTCATAGTCTACATGGACAATCTGGCAATACATTCTGCCAATCCTATGGTCCACATGGAACGAACTCTTAAGATCCTGCAATGACTCAGAGAACTCGGACTTTCAGCCAAGATAGAGAAATGCTCCTTTGACCAACCTTGCATGGACTACCTAGGGCTGGTGGTGTGACCTGGAGAGATAGCAATGGACCCAACTAAACTCTCAGCAATAAAAGAATGGATCAGTTCGGGAAATGTCAAACAAGTTTGATCCTTCCTGGGCTTTTGCAACTTCTACCGAATATTCATCCCCAATTTCTCCCAGAAAGTACAACCAATGGTAGAGCTCACCAAAAAGAAAGAACCATGGTTGTGGACAAGAAGAAGGCAGCGAGCCTTCGATGAAATGAAAGAAATCTTCTCCACCCAACCAGTACTTAAACTCCCTGACCCAACTAAACAGTACTTTGTGATGACCGATGCATCCCTCACTGTGACAGGGGGAGTATTAATGCAAAAAGACACAAATGGGGACCTTCACCCGTGTTTCTACCGATCCTCCACCCTCTCAGAAACTGAGCGAAACTATGATATCTATGACCAGGAATTATTGGCAGTCATTTTCACCCTGGAAGACTGGAGACATCACCTTCTTGGAGCAACCCACCCAGTCGAGGTCCTCACAGATCACAAAAACCTCACCTACTTCTGCACCCCTAGGAAACTAAGCAGGAGACATGCATGCTGGCAAATGTTCTTACAGGATTTTGATCTCACATTTACCCATGTTCCTAGAACACAAATGGGACCGGCCGATGCCCTATCCAGAAAAGAAGAGGTGAACACCATGGAAGACAACAACCTGGTAACCCTCCTCTCGGATGACTTATTTGTGCGATCACTCGATATAGCCTTGAAGGAAAAGATAGACCAATCAACTGCAACTGACCCTTTCGTGCTGACGGCACTAAAAGGAATGTACCAGAACAAAATCCCTCTCCCACGTTCACTACTCTCAGACTGGGCCTATGTTGAATGGAATCTATACTTCAAAGGACGACTCTACATCCCGGAGGATGCACAACACTCACTGGTTTCATCCATACACTCCTCACATGCCGGAGAACATGCTGGACAGTTTCGCACACTATCCCTCCTAGAGAAAGACTACTGGTGGCCAGGAATGGCTACCTTTGTCCGCAGATATTGTTACGAACGCTCCTTTTTCACTGTTTATTATTCTACTCATGCTTGATTCAAACTCTAGACTCTCTACTTATGGAAACACTCTCCCACATCAAGGAGACTGGACTTGTCATATGCTTTCTTTCCATATCACGTGACCCTTGTCATGTGACTTCTCACATGACTTCCTTTACACAATTATGCTTACTCATGAGGGCTAGACCCTTATCTCTTATCTATGACATCATATGCTTATCCTCCAATAGGGTATGATCCGGTAATCCCCCAATCATGTATTTTCTCTTATCATGGTACGATGTCCCGATTAGTATTTAAGGACAAACATGTACACACAGTATGTAGCAATATATAAACCAAGACTCGCTGGGGTAACTCCTCAGTTAAAGAGTCTTGTATCTTTCCTCATACAAAGCCCTCCATTTGAGTCGAAGGTCCACCCAGCCTTTGATTCACTTAAGCACTTTTGAGTGTTTCAGTTTGTATTTATTGAGTTGTATCATAGCCCAATTTTTCTGCAGGACTGGCCTGAAGAGGGTTTCGATATTGGAACAAAGTTTGTCCCACACCACTAGCTCGGATTCTCCATGGGTGAGCTTGTTCAGTTCCATCTCTGCAAAGTAGCTTCCTTTTACTCCCTTAAGGTGGGAGAGTACTGTGTATGCCCTGTTTGGGCCGTGGGCCAAGTACAACCCTGGGTTGTTGGTGTCCTTGACCGAGAATTGGCGGGGGTTGGCTTCCAGCCAGGATCTCATCTTTGTCCACCATTCTTCATATTTTGCTTTTGACTCATTATATGGGCCTGGATCTGCGAAGATCTCAATCCAATTGCTGCCTGCAACTTCAGGGAGGGCCATATCTCTGCCTTGGGGTGGCATTCCTGCCCAGTTGTGAAATCCCATGAATTCCCGTACACATTGGTCCACTTCTTCCGTGGCCTCTATGGCATCTTTTACTTTTTTGGCTAGAGATGTGGCTAGCCTTTCTGCGTTATCCCTATTGGTTCACAGTCATGTGATTTCAGCATTTAGCGATCCCATCGCATTCTCTATTTCGCCTACTATGATTGTCCCATCCCTGTTGAGGAAGATGTAGTACATCTTGTTGGTTCTGGCTGGTCTAGAAGTTTCCTAAGTTCTGCCAGTCGTCAATTATAGATTCTGAGTTCTTTTCTTTTCCAGGAGTCTAGTTCTGCCTCATCAGCTTTGTATTCTTGCTGGAGGTCATTGTACTTGTTTTTTCTTTTCAAAAGGAACAGATAAGGGGAAAGGGAGAATGCCGACACTTTTTATTAATAGTAGTCGACGAAGGAGAAGGGGGACATTGTAGATAACCCATGTTCAACCTTTCGAAGGCAATTGTGGGGTCAGAGGTAAGGGGTAACATAATAGGGCCTGTTTCTAAGCCTAGGTCGATCAAGCCTTTCTTTTCTCGGATCACCTTCATAAACCTGATGCAGGCATGGTATAACCAGTGCAGGGGTGTGGAACCTTGGCTTCTTAATGGTTCGCACTCTTGGGTGCTCTTCCCAGTGAGTGACTTCTTCTTCTATCAGCTGGGCGTCTACTTCTATACCAATAAGCTTCCTGACAATCTCCACAGTGTCTACCCTGCACGGGATAAGGGTGTTATTGGGGTCTGCATCCCCAAACTTGCTCCTGGCCAGCATACTTCTAATGTCAAACGACAGGCTCCTTCCAAAGATTACCCGTTGTGGAGGCTGGTGTGCTGCTACACATATATCCCTTTTTATCACCCCTTTTACTTGATCTTTTCTTTTCTTTTATTGACTCTTTACTTATCATTTTGAAAGTTACTGTTGCTAGTGAAGACTGCGATTACACCAGTCTTATCCCGGTCTTGCACCGGACTTGCACCGGACTTGTCTCAGACTTACTTATGAAGACTGGGTGGTCCAACCCAGTCCAGATGCCACTCCGGGGTGCTCAGAATGCCCCGAAATTCGATGGGAAAACTCTGTCCTTGCTTCCCAGATTCCTGGAAGATGTCAAAGAGCTCGGCACTGCTGCTGGCATCACCGATGGCCAGATGATTCGGGCTTCCATTCGGTATGCAGACCTTGAAGAGTCCAAAGTATGGGAGCTTCTAGATGAAGCTACAGCCACTCCGGCGAGCTGGGATGAGTTCACCAAGGCTGTCATGGAGCTCTACCCCGGATGCAAAGGGACTAACCAATACTGTCACGCTGACATCCAGTACCTAGTCCAGGAGTACCAAGCTAAGCCAATGCGTACCCTGGAAGATCTTGGGGAATATCAGCGCAAGTTCCAAAAGGTTTCTAAGCCCTTGTTAATCAATAAGAAGCTCTCGGACCTTGACTGCGACACGCATTCATGACCGGACTTCTATCGGACTTGTCCAATACAGTCTGGCAACATTTGTTAATCACTAAAACCACTCATCACCCTGCAGATCTGTATCCTATGAAGGATATAGTGGATGCCACTACCTTCCTCCTCACCAGATCCGCACTCCGGCCCCTGACTACTACAGGTGTTGCCCAGATGCCTATTCCCTACTATCCGACCTGGGCATCGCCAATGCCAACTATTCAGGTCTCACAACCTGTTTCAGCCCCTGTGACAAGCAGCACTCCTGTCATCAAGCAGGAGCAGGTAAATATGCAAAGAGCTTCTAGACCAGGGAGTGTGCATTTTGTGGTGACTCGTCTCACTTCACGAATAGCTGTCCCCATGTCGACGGGTACCTCCAATTGAGGAAGGCATCCCAAGGCACTGATGGGCGACTGTACCTTCCTGATGGGAAGCGCATTCTGCACATCCCAGGGACCCGTTGTCTAAAGGATTGCCTAGATCGAGTAGCTTTGCAGACCACTCAAGCTGCAACTCAAACGGTCACTGCGGGCATAGTTTCTCTCTCTTACCCAGATACTGATGCCATCATAGATATTGAGCCTTCGGTCTTAACTCCAGAGGCAGAATCATGGGATGATACCGATGATGATGGGAGTCCAGACATGAATTATCCGGACTTCTGGTCTTATATATTGCATGCATGGGCTAACTTCCAGGAAGACCGAGCCAAAGAAAAGGAGAAACAAGTCCGGTTTGATGGCATTGACATGCCATCTCGCAAGTCTGGGCGACCCAGAAATCGGTCTTCCGCTGTGGAAAAGATCATCACTCCCGAGATTGCAGCAACTTGGACTTCAACACCATTACCAGCAAGACTGACAACACCAGCCGCTTCAGCATTAAAGGTTCCACCACCAACTCCATCTACATCAGCATCCAATACCAACCCGGCCTATCTGGCCATGACCCCTCCAACTGGTCAGTTTCACTATACCTTCCCACTGGAGGACGACGCAGCACCAAAGAAGATTCTGGACTGAGTTCTGAAGACTACTGTTCCGATCCCTTTCAGGGAATTGATTTCAGTAGCTCCGGAAGTCCAGAAACAGTTTCAGGACTTATCAACGACAAAGCGTATCCCAGTGGTGACCAATGTCATACAGGTAAATGAGCTCTCAGGAAGAGATCCCGATGCTGTCGCTCGTCAATTTGGCAATAGCATACACCGAAATAATGAAGGTCTCATTGTTGCTCATCATAGTATTCCCCTTAGGTCGCTCAATGCAAAAGTCCTGGGAACTCCGGTATCTATCACTAGTGTGCTGAACTTGGGATCGGAGATCATTGCCATGCCCAAGTGGGTATGGGAGACTTTGAGACTTCCGGTCCAGTCCAACCATGTTATGACCATGTCGAATGCAAACACCAGCACTGAGTCGACCATAGGAGTCATTGAAAATCTCCTTCTTGACTTTGGTGCTGGTGAGGTATGTTTACAAGTGCAGGTTATTCCCCGAGCCAACTTTGACCTGCTCTTGGGTCGACCATTTCATTGTCTCATGAGCGCTACTACTGATGACTTCTCTGATGGTTCGCAGAATATCACGCTCCGAGACCTGAATACTGGGAAGGAGTACAAGTTGCCTACACAGACCTGGACTCAAGGATGTCCCCGGTGTAGGTGCAAGTTACCTTGTGCCAACCATCAATCTGTCGTCGAGATGGGTTTTTAGATTTCGATGATCCACCATCTGGTCAGGGAGATATGTCTATTAACCTTGCATACATCGTTCCAATATCATTAAGCCAACCTTGAACTTCTTTTTCAGACTCTCAACCAGGACTCCGATCTTTTGTATTTACCCTCTTGAAGTCCAAGTTGAAGCCAGTCTCCTGGTTTTCTCCTTTCTCCTTTCTTTCATCGACACAATTGTCTTTATGCCCCTCCCATTCCTCTTCTTTCAACTCCACCTTCTCCTTCAATGACCAGATACACTCCTGGGCCTATAAGCCCATGGCCAGAAAAGTCCAACTGGTCATGGCCCCGCTCAAGGAGGAGTACCAGGTACTTCAACGACTACCGGAATCACCTCTTTCTGAACTTCTACCCTTGCCGACACACCCACCAGACTTCATACTGGGAGTCTGATTCACTCAGGACCACACTGACACGTTAGACCTTGACCCCACGAAGTGGCTATGGCCCGAAGAAGTCAAACTAGTCCAGTGGATCATGCTCAATCATGAGATGGCCTTCACTTGGGTTCCGATTGAGTGAGGCCACTTAGACGAGTGCTATTTCCCTCCAGTAAAGATACCGACCATACCACATACCCCCTGGGTACTCCGAAATATTCTGATATCACCTTCCACCTGGGATCAGGC
>JBBPST010000475.1:0-12215 GCA_038093715.1 Austroboletus cf. mucosus | reverse complement strand
ATCATTCCTTCTTTATTGTTAGATCTATCTGTATTGACAGCAAGTAGTGATTTGGGAAGTTTTTCCAAGGGGTAGTTGTTTCTTTTGGCAAATTGGAGGTTGATAAATGATCCAGTGGCTCCACAATTGATGAGGGCTGTTGTGGTTTCGACACTTTTTCCTTCTGTAGTGGACAGAGAAACTGAAATACATATAGATTTCTCATCATTAGATATCAGTACAGAGGAATAGCTTGGAGCGCAAGACATTGATTCTTGGCACCTTTTTAAAAACCCTGGTATGAAACATCTTTGGTTTCTATCCTTGCGATAGTTTCTCCTTTGTCATCCTTGAAGCATTGTTTGAGGATCCTTAGTACCTCATCTTTTGTGATATTTTGAGCTCCCAACTGTTGCACATACTCTGACATTTCATCTTTCTGCTTGATCTCAAGAGTTCTTATTCTGGCTATGTTGCTTTGTCCCTTTGGAAGTGGGTTCCTTTCTTCTTTTGAATGTTTTTTTGCGAAACATCCGACTTTGTCACATATGAAGCATCTTCTTTCCCTGATTTGCTTTGCTTTTCTGTTCCAGCATTCCTTTTTGTTCCTTGTATGGATGCTATCAACATCCATTGCATCTGGGTCTCTTTGAGAGATCCTTTCTTGCTTGATGCTTCTTATTCTGTCATCCTGCCTGGAGTGCCTCGTAGCTTTCTCCATCCATCTGTCTACTGTTTCTGGTTCCTTTTCTTCTCTGATAATTTTGTAGACCAAGTGATTGGCCAGTCCCCTCATGTAGTATTCAATGAGGGATGATTGATCTAAAAGCCTGGCTTTGCTCATGAGGAGTCGGAAGTCTGTGTTGTAGCGATCTATTGCATCAAGCCCCATCCCTTTTATTCTTAGGGAGTGTAGTTTGCTCCTGGCATCTGCAGCAGTTTCTTTGTGAGAGAATGCTTGTTGGAATCGTTTGATGAACTCCTTCCAGTTCTCTGCCTTGACAACCCCTTCGTGGATGTCTCTTAATTCTGTTTCCGCATGCTGCCTTCCCTGATCTTCTGTCATCCTGTTTAGGGTTGTTAAGATCTTTTGTTTGTCGTTGTATAAGGTGGGGTTCATTTTGAAGTACGTGTCCATAGCGTAGATCCAATACTCTGCTGTCTCTGCTTTCCCATTAAAGGGTTCTGGGAGACCAGCTCTTCGCTCTGTGTCCCTTGAGCTACTCATTGTGTTGGTAGTCTCTTCTGATTCATGATACACTTTTATAGGTTCCTCCTGGTGGAGTACTTCACTTGGCTCTTGTTGAGAGGGTACAGTGGATAGGGGAGGATTTTGAAATAGGGATGGTTGTCTTCTTCCAAAGCAAGGGGAAGAGATGGTGTCCCAACTTCCTGGTGTTCTGCTTCTCTCGTTCTGGGCAATGGTTTCGGAAGTCCTTTGTAGTCTCTCTTGTTCTCTGTAATAGGCCTCATTTTCATCTGATAGGGGGACTCCAAATCATCCAGAAATGTTGGGCAACAAGCTAATAGGAGTAATGCCAAGGGCACCCTCCAAGTTTGCAGAAGAATTGATGTTCTAGTCAATGGGCAGGTAGAACATTTTTCCTTCTAAGGAAAGCTACTTGTTCCTTGGTGATGTGGAGTTCTTTGAGGATCTGTTGTTGGACATAGACGAGGAAGGATAGTTCCAGGGTGGGCAATCCTTCTACATAGGGGTAGAGATGATTGAAGAGCTAGATCTTTTGTTATGCTTTTGGTTATTGCATGCAATTTAGGACAAAACATGTAGTGTGTAGTCCTTCCTGATAGCTATAGAGTGTCCTCTGTGGTGACGCTAAGTCCAATGGATATGTGGGTCTCAAACAAGAGGCAGCACACTCAGGTTTGGATGCAGGTACTATGTAAATTGCATAGATCTAGCTAGGGAGTATTGTACATGGCACTGGGGGTATATATACAAAGTACTAAGGCTGTGGTCATAGAAATACTCACCCCAAGAGAGAGATAGGCTATGGAGGGCAGTGTCCATCAGGAAAGCAATACTGCACAGATCTAGCTGTGCAGTGATGGTCAAAGAAGCTATACATAAGGGAATGCAGTTCAACTGCAGGCTGATGATCAAGGAAGCGATGAAGGGAATTGATCATCAAAAGGAGGCTGAAAAGGAATAGATAGAGTCATCCTCAAAGGAGGCAAAGACCATTGATGAAAGGGAAAGGTAGTCTGATGCATGCAAAGAGGTGGAATTTGTAACACAATTGAGATACACCACTTTTAAAACAGCAATACCATTGAAACAGTTTTTGGACTTTTATTAGAAGAATTAGAATCTCAACAAAACATGACTTTATTTGGTCTTGTTTGGTGATACAAATAAATATATACATTTAAACATAATGTCTGAGTTTTAAAACATTCCCACACTTCTTGATCCTTTATCATTATTATCATGTGATCACTCTTTTCTACTTGTTACAATTTCCATGTCTCTTTACTTATTGGACTATCTTTCTCTTTCTGATATGATATTTGCTTCCTTTGAGGATGACTCCATCTATTCATTCTCTGCCTCCTTTTGATCCCTTTGATGATATTTCCCCTTTATAGCTTCTCTGATCATTCATTAATATGCAGTTGAACTGCATTTATCATAGTCTTTCCTAATCATTATTGTGCAGCTAGATCTATGCAAACTACTGCTTTTTTGATGGATACCACTCTCCACAGCCTATCTCTCTTTTGGGGTGAGTATTCCCATGACCATAGCCTTCTTAGAATACAGTGACTCCAAAAAGTGTTCCAATGTTTGACCTCAAACTGGGGTGCAAAGCACCCTGCAATCATCTGTGGGAATTTCACTTAGCTTTGGTGGAGACAAACCCCTGGCTACAAATTATGTTACTGGGCCATGTGACCCAGCTCCAGGGCTATTGAGATACACCACTTTTAAAATAGCAATATCATTGAAACAGTTTTTGAACTCTTATAATGATGTGGGTATTTGGTATATATTAGTACTTAGTATATCCCCCTTTTGCCTTAATGACAGCCTGGATCCTCCTTGGCATGCTTTCAATCAACTTCTAACACTCCTCAACTGATATCACATTCCATACCTCTTAAATCCTATCTTATAACTGATAAATCCCATTAGAAGGATTTTTATACTCTGCTAGCCTCTTCTTGAGGTAACCCCGCAGATGTTCAATGGGGTTGAGATCAGGAGACTGTGCAGGACATACCATAGTCTCAAAATCCTGCTCTTCCAGCCATCTCCTCATCTTTTTATCTTAGGATCATTATTCTACTGAAAGATAATATCAGATGAATTGAAACCATGATACTGCAGAGTATTCAGCAGTTCATCTTTCAAAATTTGAAGGTAGAGATCCCCATCCATCCTACCATTGATCTTAGCAGCATAGCCAACTCCCTGCCAAGTCATACACTTTCATACCATCACAGAATCTCCTTCAAACTTGACTATACCTTGTACCAGCCTGTCACTAAGCCCCTCACCTGGCTTTTTCCAAGCCCATTTGCACCCATCTGATCCTAGGAAAATTGATTTTGGTCTCATCAGACCATATCACCTTCTTCCAGTTCTCTATAGTCCAATCTTTATGTGCAATGGCAAAGTCCATGCAATGCCTAGCAGAGAGTAGTGTTAGCATTGGTAATTGCGCACTCTTTTACTTAGTAAGCTTCCTTATTGGTTTGTTTGCACATATTACCACAGTAATAGGTAAACACTATATATAGTCGGAATTTCACTGTCATTGCTTCTTAGTTTCTGAAAGTGAACTCCAGGTACTGTAATCTTTACATTACATTCAATACATTAGTTTCTGACAGTGAACTCCAGCTGTGATACTCCAGTTGTTAATAAGTAGAGGATGTTTGGACTTGACTATAGCTTTCATTCCAGACTTTTTCAAGTGGAGGTGAATGGTGTTGGGGTGTAGAGGCTAGTTGGTGATGGTTGAGAGTGTTTTGGTCACTTGGACAGCATTCTCAGCCTTCTAAAATGAAATGAAATGAAGAGCATGGCAAATGTTGGCAGGAGAAAGCTTTGATGAACAACCTCCAGTAGACTTTTGAAGGTTAGAACACTCCTTAGAACAAAGCCTGGATGTAGTGGAAATGCCAACACCAGTACTGGATGCAATGGAGTGGAGAGAGTGACCAGAATCAAGCTAAGAGAGAATAATATTCTGCTAAGTAGAGGAGAGTAATCACATGGTGATAGTGGTGAGTGTGTGAATGTTTTAGAACTCAGACATTATGTTTAAATGTATATCTTTATTTGTATCACCAAACAAGACCAAACAAAGTCATGTTTTGTTCAGATTCTGAATTTTATACTAAAAGTTCAAAAACTGTTCCAATGGTATTGCTGCTTTAAAAGTGATGTATCTCAATAGCCCCTGAGCTGGGTCACATGACCCAGTGACATACTTTGTAGCCAGGGGTTTGTACAATATTTATCTTCACCAAAGCTAAGTGAAATTCCTATAGGTGATTGCAAGGCACTTCACACCCTGTTACACTTTTGGTAATTGCACAACTTAGGACAGAACATGTAGTGTGCAGTCCTTCCTGATAGCTATAGAGTGTCCTCTGTGGTGACACTAGGTCCGATATGTTACAAATTCCACCTCTCTGCATTCGTCGGACTATCTTTCCCTTTCATCAATGGTCTTTGCCTCCTTTGAGAATGATTCTATCTATTCCTTTAATGCTTCCTTCTGATGATCAATTCCCTTTATTGCTTCCTTGATCATCAGTCCGCAGTTGAACTGCCCTTCCTTATGTATAGCTTCCCTGATTATCATTGCGCAGCTAGATCTGTGCAGTATCGCTTTCCTAATGGACACTGCTCTCCACAACCTACCTCTCTTTTGGGGCAAGTATTCCTATGACCACAGCCTTAGTGCCTCGTATATATACCCAGTGCCATATACAATACTCCCCAGCTAGATCTACACAATTCACGTAGTGCCTGCATCCAAACCTAAGTGTGCTGCCTCTTGTTTGAGACTCCCCTTTATCCATTGGGCTTAGTGTCACCACAGAGGACACTCTATAGCTATTAGAAAGGACTACACACTACATGTTCCGTCCTAAGTTGCATGCAATAATCAAAAGCGTAACAAAAGATCTAGCTCTTCAATCATCCCTACCCCTGTGTAGAAGGATTGCCCACCCTGGAACTATCCTCCCTCATCTATGTCCAACAACAAATCCTCAAGAAACTCCACATCACTAAGGAACAAGCAGCCTTCCTCAGAAGGAACGATGTTCTACCTGCCCATCGACTAGAACATCAATTCTTCTGTAAACTCGGAGGGTGCCCTTGGCATTACTCCTATTAGCTTGTTGCCCAACATTTCTGGATGATTTGGAGTTCCCCTATCAGACGAAGATGAGGCCTATTACAGAGAATAAGAGAGACTACAAAGGGCCTCCGAGACCATTGCCCAGAACGAGAGAAGCAGAACACCAGGAAGTTGGGACACCACCACCTCCCCTCACTTTGGAAGAAGACAACCATCCCTATCTCAGAACCCTCCCTTATCCACTGTACCCTCTCAACAAGAGCCAAGCGAAGTACTCCACCAGGAGGAATCTATAAAAGTGTAACACGAACCAGAGGAAACTACCGACACAATGAGTAGCTCAAGGGACACAGAACGAAGAGCTGGTCTCCCAGAACCCTTCAATGGGAAAGCGGAGACAGCAGAATATTGGATCTACGCTATGGACACGTACTTCAAAATGAACCCCACCTTATACAATGACGAACAAAAGATCTTAACAACCCTAAACAGGATGATGGAAGGTCGGGGAAGGCAGCATGCGGAAACAGAATTAAGAGACATCCACGAAGGAGCTGTCAAGGCAGAGAACTGGAAGGAATTCATCAAACAATTCCAACAAGCCTTCTCTCATAAGGAAACCGCTGCAGATGCTAGGAGCAAACTACACTCCCTAAGAATGAAAGGGACAGAGCTTGATGCAATAGACCGCTACAACACAAACTTCTGACTCCTCATGAACAAAGCCAGGCTTTCGGATCAACCATCCCTCATCGAGTACTACATGAGAGGACTGGCCGATCACTTGGTTCACAAGATTATCGGAGGAGAAAAGGAACCAGAAACAGTAGACAAATGGATGGAGAAAGCTACGAGGCACTCCAGGCAAGACAACAGAATAAGAAGCATCAAGCAAGGGAGGATCTCTCAAAGAGACCCAGAAGCAATGGATATCAATGGCATCCATACAAAGAATAGAAAGGAACGCTGGGACAAGAAAGCGAAGCAAATCAGGGAGAAAAGATGCTTCATATGCGACAAGGTTGGATGCTTTGCAAAGAAACATTCAAAAGAAGGAAGGAACCCACTTCCAAAGGAACAGAGCAACCCAGCTAGGACAAGAACTCTCGAGGTCGAACAGAAAGATGAAATATCAGAGTATGTGCAACAGTTTGGAGCCCAAAACATCCCAAAAGACGAGGTACTAAGGATCCTCAAACAATGCTTCAAGGATGATGAAGAAGAAACTATCGCAAGGATAGAAATCAAAGATGTTTCATACCAGGGTTTTTAAGAAGGTGCCAAGAATTGACATCTTGCACTCCAAGCTATTCCTCTGTACTGGTATCTAATGATGAGAAATCTATATGTATTTCAGTTTCTCTGTCCACTACAGAAGGAAAAAGCGTCAAAACCACAACAGCCCTCATCAATTGTGGAGCCATTGGATCATTTATCAACCTCCACTTTGCCAAAAGAAACAACTACCCTTTGGAAAAACACTACTTGCTGTCAATGCAGATGAATCTAACAATAAAGCAGGAATGATCCAATATAAAACTAGGCTATCCCTGTGGATCGATGGGATAGAAGAAAATTGGACTTTCCTGGTACTCCCCACCTGCAAAGAAAACATTATCCTTGGAATGACTTGGCTTCAACAACAAAATTCTATTATATACTGGGCCACTGGAGAAGTGACCATTACCGGACAGGAAAAAAGACCTCAAAGAAATAGCAAGGAGCCGTTGACCAACGATACCTCTTGAGATACTTAGGATTTCACGAAGACTACAAAACCCATACTAGGTATAACCGAAGATACGAAGCAGAAGAACTACCATATCTACTGCACTGAAGGCACAGAAGGAGAAAGAAGTAAAAAAATTACCCAAGGCATACAAAGAATACCAAGATGTGTTCGAGGAGGGAAAGATGGATTAACTCCCTCCCTCAAGATCCTATGATTATGCTATAAACCTAAAAGACACCTTCACCCCAAAACGAGCCAAGGCATACCCACTGTCCCTGCCCAAGCAAGAAGCATGAAAAAAGTTTGTAGAAGAACACCTAGCCAATGGAAAAATACAACCTTCAAAATCCCCCCAAGCGGCACCATTCTTCTTTGTTGCCAAAAAGGATGGAAAGTTGAGATCATGCCAGGACTACAGATATCTAAACGAACATACTGTCAAGAATGCCTACCCTCTCCCCCTGATCTCTGAGTTAGTAGACAAACTCAAAGGATCCACAGTCTTCACCAAATTTGACATAAGATGGGGGTACAACAACATCCTTATAAAATCAGAGGACAGATGAAAGGCTGCCTTCATCACACCAATGGGACTCTTTGAACCAACAGTTATGTTCTTTGGACTATGCAACTCTCCCACCACCTTTCAGGCCTTCATGGACAACACCTTCAGAGATTATATTGCTGAAGGATGGCTCATAGTTTATATGAACGACTTGGCAATACATTCTGCCGATCTCATGGTCCATATGGAACAAACTCTCAAAGTCCTGCAGCGACTCAGAGAAGTTGAAGTTCCTAATTGATTCATTTGGTTTTGAAGAGAAGGTATTTGTAGAAGAAGACATGTGTAGGAGGATGAGTCTTTTTAGGTGAGTTTCCTGCCAATTTTATAGGCTCTGAGCAAGGGGAGGGCATTTTGAAGATTCTTAGCTAATTCCCAGGTGTCATCACCACTTCCATAGCCTTTCCATCAGATCTGGTACTGCCTTCTGTTTGCTGATTCCCGATGCACAATAATCTTTTTTACTTCCCATTCCTGTTTTCTATCAATTAGATCTGGTGGAGGTTGTAAATAGTTCTTTCCATGTTCTGCAGTTTCCTTGAATGAGGATAGCAGTGAAGCATGAAAGACATCATGGATTTTCCAGGTTGGGGGAAGTTTGAGTTGGTTGAACATCTTGGATAGTACTTGGGAGATTTTGAAGGGACCTTCTCATTTAGGGGCAAGTTTCTTTGATGGGTAGTTGGTGGGTAGGTTTGTTCCTTCTAACCAAACCTTGTCTCCTATCTTCTAAGGTGTGAAAGGCTTATGATGCTGATTAGCCATGATAGTTCTACTTCGTTCATATGCTGCCAACACTTTGTCTCTTGCTTTCTCTAGTTGGGACATTCTTTTCTCTAATGCCAGTACAAAGGTCTTGCCAATTTTAGAATAGGCTCTAGGTTCATAGCCCATCATTAGCTTGAATGGTGATTGTTTGGTGGAGGAGTGCATTGCCAAGTTATAATGGAATTCCGCCATGGGAAGGAGTTTTGCCCATTTATGGTTGTCTTGAAAGCAGAAAAGCCTCAGGTAGGTTTCCAACTCCTGGTTTACTCACTTAGTTTCTCCATCAGTCTGGGAGTGATATGCAGATGATAGTGCCAGATCATATTGCAGTAGCTTTGCCAATTCTTTGGTGAAGAAGGAGGCAAACTGGAGGCCCCTGTCCAAGATACATTTGTCATGTAGGCCAAAATGTCGGAAAACACAGATGTAAAAAAGCTTGGCCATCTTTTGTGTGGTGATGTCCTTATTTTAAGGACAGAAAATTACCCCCTTTATAAGCCCATGGTTGATCATAACCATAATGGAATCAAATCCTTAAGATGGAGGCAGTCCAGTGATAAGATTCATGGAAATTTTCATGGTGGGATGCAATTAGATGTGATGGGTGTAGGTGGCAGTGTCATGGAGTGGGTGTTGACTTTATTGGCCTGGCAAGTGGCATAGCCAGTGATATATCTGCATAAAAAAATGGCCATTACTAGTCACTGTCACATTCTGTTCCAAACCCCTATCACACAGTCTGCCCAACTCTGAGTATATCTGGTTTACTTCAATAGGATCTCTGGTTCTCTCACTTGGTTTTGAGACTTAGATACTTCCCTGCCTGTTTGGACTTTTGTCCATCCCCTTCAGACCTCTGTTTCTATCTTATGTTCACCAGATGATGTTGATATATGTTTTAGATTGGTATTCCACTTGATGTGTTTATGTATGTACTATTTGACTCATGATGTTTACTCACTACTATTTGATTTGATGTCTGTTTCCTTGCCATTATTTGATTTATGTCTTACTTAACAGTTACTTGTTTCATTACTATGTGATCATACTCCAATGATCACACTGGACTTTAGTATATAAGTCTCATACTACTTGTTGTATTCCTTAGTATGAATATCAACTTTATCCTATCCTTTCTTGGTATGATTTCACCACTCTCTGCTTCTTCTCTCCTCTCTGTCGACCTCTGTTCTGTGCTCCAAAATTAGGATGCCAAGTCTAGGCAAGGGCATAACACATAAGTCCTGTGCCAAGTCCTATCCACCACCTATCTCTGTCAAACCTCCGGTTATCTGTATGCAACTTCTTCTCTGACCTCCAGACTTTCTCAGAAAACACCCAGAGAATGCAGATTTAACAGCCACCAATAGTCTTTCTCCAGGAGGGAGAGGGTATGGAACTGTCCTGCATATCTTCCTGTTGGAGAGGAATGTATGGAGGATATCAAAGTGTGTTGTGCCTCCACTGTGATGTAGAGGTGTCCTTTAAAATAAATGTTTCCTTTAGAATATGCCCAATCTGAGAGTAGGGAATATAGAAGGGGGATTTTATTTTGGTACATTCTTCTAAGAATAGTTATTACAAAAGGGTCAGTGGCAGTGGTTTGGTCAATTTTCTTTTTTAATGCTACATCAAGGGATCAAATGAACAGGTCATCTGATAGGAGGATTATGAGGTTGTTGTTTTCTGTGGTATCAATTTTGTCTTTTTGAGATAGACCATCGGCTGGTCCCATTTGTGTGTCAGGGACATGGGTAAAAGTGAGGTCAAAATCCTGTAAAAACATTTGCCATCACACATGCCATCTGCTCAGCTTTCTGGGGATGCAAAAGTAGGTGAGATTCTTGTGGTCTGTAAGAATCTCTACTGGATAAGTGGCTCCTGGAAGATGATGTCTCCAATCTTCCAAGGCAAAGACAACTGCCAATAGCTCTCTGTTGTAGATGTCATAGTTTTATTCTGTTTTAGATAGGGTGAAGGATCTGTAGGAGCATGAGTAAAGATCCCCATTGGTATTCTTTTGCATTAAAACACCCCTAGTGGTGGTCAATGACATGTCGGTCATGACAAAGTATTGTTTTATGGGGTCTGGGAGTTTGTATATGGACTGCATGGAGAATATTTCTTTCATCTCATTGAAGGCTTGCTGCCTTTTTCTCATCCATAAGCACTTCTCCTTCTTCTTTGTTAGTTCTACCAGTAATTGTACTTTCTGGGAGAAGTTGGAAATAAATCTTCAATAGAAGTTGCAGAAATCTAGGAAGGATTGAATTTGCTTGACTGCCTCTGGGCTGATTCATTTCTTAATTGCAGAGAGCTTTGTGGGGTCTATTGCTATCTTTCCAAGTCACACTACTAGTCCTAGGTAATCCATGCTTGATTGGTCAAAGGAGCACTTCTCTACTTTGGCTGAAAGTTCCAGTTTCCTAAGTTATTGCAGGATCTTGATGGTTCATTTCATGTGAACTATAGGATCTGCTAAATGTATCACGAGATCATCCATGTAGACTATGAGCCAACCTTCAGCAATGAAATCCCCAAAGGTGTCCATGAAAGCTTGAAAAGTGGCAGAAAAATTGCACAATCCAAAAAACATAACTGTGGGTTCAAAAAGTTCCATTGGTGTAATGAAGGCTGCCTTTCATCTGTCCCCTGACTTTATGAGGATGTCATTATATATTGAGCTTGGTGAAAATGGTAGATCCTTTGAGCTTATCTACTAGCTCAGAGATTAGAGGAAGGGGGTAGGCATTCTTGAGATATGCCTTGGCTTATTTTGGGGTATAGGTGTCTTTTAAGTTTATGGCATGGTCAAATGATCTGGAGGGGGGAAGTTGATCCATTTTTCATTCCTCAAACACATCTTGGTATTCTTTGTATGCCTCAGGTAGTTATCTGATTTCTTTCTCCTTTTGCACCTCTAGCGTGATTGATATGGTAGTTCTCCTAATTTCCTCTGCTTGGTATCTTTGATTGTATCTTGTAATCTTCATGAAAACCCAAATATCTTAAGAGGTATCATTGATTGACAGCCTCTTTACTGTCTCTTTGAGGTCTTTTCTTTTGCCCTGTGATGGTCACTTCTTCAGTGGCCCAATTTATAAGGGGGTTCTGTTGTTGGAGCCAGGTCATCCCTAAGATGACATTTTATTTATAGGTAGGGAGTACTAGGAAGGCTCTATTTTCTTCTACCCCATCAATCTATAGGGATAGCTTTGTTTTGTATTGGATCATTCCTGCTTTGTTGTTTGATCCATCTGCATTGATGGTGAGTAGAAGTTTGGGGAGTTTTTTTAAGGGATAGTTGTTTCTTTTTGCAAAGTGGAGGTTGATAAATGATCCAGTGGCTCCATAATTTATGAGGGCAGTGGTGGTTTCGACACTTTTTCCTTCTGTAGTGGAAAGAGAAACTGAAATAGATATTGATTTCTCATCATTAGATACCAATACAGAGAAACAGCTTAAAACACAAGACATCAATTCTTGGCTCCTTTTTAAAAACCCTAATAAGAAACATTTTTTATTTCCACTCTTGTGATAGTCTCTTCTTCATTGTCTTTAAAGCATTGTTTGAGAATCCTTAGTATCTTGTTTTTTGGGATATTTTGAGCTCCCAACTATTGCACATACTCCAACATTTCATTTTTCTACTCAACCTCGAGAGTTCTTGCTTTGGCTAGGTTGCCTTGTTCTCTTGGAGGTGGATTCTTTTGAATGTTTCTTTGCAAAGCATTCAATCTTGTCACATATGATGCACCTTTTTTCCCTAATTTGCTTTGCTTTTTTATTCTAGCATTCTTTCCTGTTCTTTGTATGGATGCTATTGACATCC
>JBBPST010000471.1:0-12245 GCA_038093715.1 Austroboletus cf. mucosus | reverse complement strand
TCATCATTGCTTAGGAAATGCGACTCGTATTTCCCAACTCTAATCGGATAAATCGCGGAAACTATGTCGTGAAAGATCTGGCAGACGCATGCCGCGCCAATGACATAACCGACCTCATTGTTTTGCACGAACACAGGGGCACCCCAGGTGAGTAGCGGCCTGCTAAATTTTCGTCTCGTTATCCCATGCTCACCATCTTCAGACGCCCTCATCGTTTCCCACTTCCCCCACGGCCCAACAGTTCACTTTTCACTCCACAACGTCGCCCTTCGCCATGATATCGGCTCATATAAGTCATCCACCGTCTCAGAGCAATACCCACACCTCATATTCGAGCAATTCACCTCAAAACTCGGGATGCGGATACGGGACGTGCTTAAATTCTTGTTTCCCGTGCCAAAGGAAGACAGCAAACGCGTCATGACGTTTGCAAACGAGAATGATTTCATCTCCTTCCGGTAAGCGCTCGATTTTGTATGACCAAATTACTGGCATTATTCATCCACGATAGACATCACGTTTTCGTCAAAATTCCAGGGGATATTCAACTTGCCGAAGTCGGGCCCCGGTTTGAAATGAAACGTATGTTTCTGTGGCCACTTGCCTTGCATTCATTCATAGTCTCGTCAGCGTATGAAATAAGACAAGGCACCATCGAACAAGCAGAGGCAGAAAAAGAATGGGTTCTAGCCCATTATTCCAGAACAGCAAAAAAGCGGAGACTTCTATCAAGTGCCGTCAGCGAAACAGCCGGGGACTCTGCGAAGCGGCAGAAACAATAACTCTGTCGTTCTTCCTATTGTTCGTCTCTGAAAACGAGTGGGCTCTGCGTCGTGTATACTATTAACGAGACAGCATCGAGCGACTATCATATCTAATCTCGTTAATCGACTGAAAGCGACCGGTCGAGTTCCGCAAATGCCTCGAATAGTGAGCCAAATGCCTCAATAGCGTTCTGAACATCTAGTGTGCCCCCCGTCTCCCTTATGGAGTGCATGGATAATATAGGACTACCAACATCCACGGTGCGCAATCCAAGTTTAGAGAGCGCTGGACCGATAGTTGAGCCGCAAGGTCTGAGAAAATGTTCCAGTGATGTTGTGCATCAGCGAATAAAGGATTAACTAACATATCATTACGAGTCTCGAACTCCTGCACTTTTGCACCTTTACGTTCAACAAGTTTCTTGAAAAGGAACGTGCTGATGGAATCGGAAGCGTAGCGCTGCTTAGCATTGGTTTTGATAACCATTCCTCCATTGATTTGTGGTCTGTGATTATCTTCGTGCTTGGAGGAGTAATTTGGGTGGACTGCGTGACCCACGTCTGAGGACACGAGGAACGATCGAGCAATCGACTGCGAGTGAAGCGCTGGTGATGGGGAAAGCCTCTCGAGGAACGATGGGATGAGAGATGACTCGGCACCAGAAGATGACACACTGCCAACTTCTTCGTGATTGAAAAGTGCGATGCAGTTCACGTTGCTTTCGAGGCTGAAGGTAGTTTCCTCTGTATGACCTGCCAAAGCTTCCACAGCACAAAACCTTTGACGAGTGTAGGAAATAGATTCAAGTATAATAGGTCGACTTACGATGAGAACAGGTTGTCTAGACGGGGACTGAAAATGAATTCATTGTTGATCCCTCCTAAAACCGAGGGCTGGGTATCATACAGTTGCCTGACAGGAATTGAGTAGAGAACGGGAAGACAACGGAATACACACAGCTCAAAGTCATGAATCTCCTCTGGGGCAATGGAAAGCTCCTTTGCGAGAATCGACAGAAGCGCCGGGTGATGGTTGTGCTGGATGCTGGATGCGAGAGGGATACCCAATCCCTTGGGTTCTGTGTTGAGTTGACTCTCGATTAGGCCAGCGATCGGTACGAATTCGGTTTCCTGGTTAAACTTGAACGAGCTATTGACATCCCGGTCAACTGAAGGAGGTAAATTTTTGAATGCACAATTATAAGAGTAGCTCACGATGGATGGCTAAAGTGGGAATACGCAGGAGGGGCCTGTCTACCTTGATGAGTTTGGATTGGAAAGACCCATCTAGCTGGCTGACAACCACCCGCCCAGCCAGAGACAAGTCGCGGTCAAACCACGAATGCCAAATTCCGCCACCGTAGGTTTCAACGCCAACTTGCAGATAACCTTCGTTGCTCTTCTTCGACACAGGGCGAACCTAGTAAGACACAAGGCGTTTCAAGATCAGAGTTGGTAGCTCACATAGTGATACCACTTACGCGTAGATTTGGGCTGTCCACGTGTGTCGCTACGATGGAGACACCGGTTCCAGGTTTCCAGCTCGGCGGGATAGTAAATGCGAGCAAGGAAGTCTGGTTTCTGGGTGAATGAAATAAGGGAGCGAACGAAGTGCAAGATCGTAATAGTAAATACCGGGTAAAATAGTATTTTCCCTTTGGCTCGACATGCTTCTCCCAGTCATCGATCTCCCTGATCTGAGTACGTTCGAGATGCTGGCTGATTGTAAACGAGCAAGGCATACCTTTCGAAATCCGGCTGCCTCCAATCGGGTGGCGGCATTATGAACTGCATGGAAGGGTGTTGGGGACGCATTGAGGAAGGACAAGAAGCGGTTTGCGGACTCGGGTGCGGTGGGGTAGAGCATCATGACTGCCTGAGAAAGAGATGGGGCAAGATATAGTATTTTCATTATTTTAAGTCGCCGAATGCGGTAGTGGTCGTACATCGGCGACTTTGTTTTCAGTCAATGGTCCAGAGTTATCTACGGCACGGCCCAACGCAGGTACAGTCCATTCGCTCGCCTTTTCTTCTTCCTTTTTTATGACCTACCCTGCAGGCCTTTGGTCTGATTTGCAGCGTCTCGTCAAATTCTTTGTACGATGGCAAGCTCGCATATGTCCCAGCACTCGAAGACGTCCTTGTCTGGGACATGAAGAGGGGACACATGGTAGCTCAAGCCACCTTTCGCTTTTTTTCAGCCCCCTGATAGTCGCTCCAGCTTGCCATGTGGCACGAAACCGGACACAGAGCACAAGTTACATGCATCCAACGCTCTCCTCAGCCCAACACCTTCGCGGTCGGTTATGCAGATGGTTCTGTTCGGCTGTGGGACAGTCTTCTGGGTTCTGTTCGTGCGACCTACAACGGCCACCGAAAATCCGTAACGGCACTCTCGTTCGACAAGCAAGGCGTGAGGCTCGCATCCGGCTCGCAGGATACAGACATCATCGTGTGGGACCTCGTTGCTGATGTCGGACTTTATCGGTAACTCCCCGGTATGCTCTACCTTGTATTGCTCTCACTGATGGCGGCATCTCAGACTTCGGGGTCACCGTGATCAGATTACTAGTATCCGCTTCTTATCCCCCGTGGATCTACCCTCGAGCTCCACAGGGTCCTCGAACAGCTTCATCGTTTCCACCTCCAAAGACACTCTGTTGAAGCTATGGGACCTCTCCACCCAACACTGCGTGCAAACTATCGTCGCGCACCGTTCAGAAGTGTGGTCAATGGACCTCAATCCCCAGCAAGATCTCATTTTCACCGGAAGTAGTGAAGGTGACCTAAAAGTATGGAAGATCGACCACAACGCGGTCGTAGCGGGTCTGACGGCAACCGAATCCGGCCAAGTACGTTTTTTCCAAGATGTTTGTGCGCTATCAGTCATAACAATTTCTATAGATCAGCAAGATGATCCAAACGGGCGCCACGCTCCCTCTCTCTTCGCATCACCACGTATCTCAAATATTATTCCACGATTCGCAGCCCTATATTGCTGTTCAATCACATGACAGATCTATCGAATTGTTTCGTATACGTACTGAAGATGAGGTGCGCAAGAAACTGGCACGACGTCGAAAACGTGCGAAGGAAAAGAGTGAAAAAGCCAAAGCAGACGACAAACACTTGGATGACAAAGCGGACAACGAAGAAACGGGCACAGATGAAATTGATCTTGTCGACTTATTCACGCCATATTTGGTTATTCGAGCTAGTGGTAAAGTTAGATCGTTCGACTTTGGCACCAAAGATGCCAATAGTCACAAACCAAGGACCCAGGTACAGTTTTCGTAAATTCGATAGAACGATTCGCTGACATAAAAGCGCAGATCCTTTTAGCCCTTGCCTCAAATGCTTTAGAAGTTTACGACATTCCACCACCTCAAAAATCGAAAGACGAACTTCCTGAGGCCAGTCGAATTTATTCGCTTGATATACCAGGACACCGGACGGACGTGCGGACGCTCTGTTTAAGTTCGGACGACCAGCTTTTAGCCTCGGCATCGAACGGTAGGTGTATCGGTAATTCAGACAACATGCCTTTCATTCCTCTCGCAGGAACAGTCAAATTATGGAACGTGAAGACCACAGCGTGCATCCGGACAATGGATTGTGGTTATGCCATTTGTAGCACATTCCTGCCAGGCGATAAACATGTTTGTATCGTTCATTCGAATGTTTCCGTTACCTATCTCATGCCTCAAATAGCTTGCCATTGGCACAAAGTCGGGCGATCTCTTGATCTACGACTTGGCTTCTTCGGCTCTCATCGATACAATTAAGGCCCATTCCTCGGCTGTGTGGTCGATGCACGTCAGACCAGACGAGAAGATACTTGCTAGTGGTAGCGCCGATAAAGAAGTTAAATTCTGGGAGTTCAAGCATGATGTGACACCAGAAAATGAGGTACTCACTTTTTTGAATGAAACCGATGGCATGCTAAAAATAAATTTAGAGTCAACCCAAGAAATCATTGGCTCTAGCTCATATACGTACCCTCAAGATGTCTGATGACGTGCTCTCGGTCAGATTTAGTCCGAATGGCAAACTTCTCGCTGTATCTCTTCTAGACTCGACTGTCAAAATCTTCTATCAAGATAGCTTGAAGTTTTTCCTGTCGTTATATGGCCACAAGGTAATCTTGGTTAGCATTTGAATTCGACATGACATAGACATTTTCGCTCAGTTGCCAGTTCTCGCTATGGACATATCAGACGACTCCAAACTGATTGTGACGTGTTCTGCCGATAAGAATGTCAAACTATGGGGTCTCGATTTCGGTGACTGTCACAAGTCAATTTTTGCCCATGAAGAAGGCATCACGCAGGTTCTGTTTGAGAAAAAATCCCACTACTTTTGGACGATAGGTAAAGATAAGATGCTTAAGTATTGGGATGGCGACAAGGTGATCTCTCTTTATGTTTGCGTTTTCCCCCGTTACATACTAAGTTACGATTCAAGTTTGAAAACATTCAGAAACTTGAGGGACACCATGACGAGATATGGGCTCTCGCAGTTAGCTACCACGGTAAATTTGTAGTGACCGGCTCTCATGACAAGTCTATCCGTATCTGGGAGAAGCTTGATGACCCTGTGCGTATTTTTATTTTTTCATAGTTGCGTCTTCTGACGTGATAATTTTTGCAGCTTTTCCTCGAAGAGGAACGCGAGCGAGAGTTAGAGCATCTCTATGAGAATGACCTGGCGGAAACTTTGAACCAACCAAATGGAATAATCGGCCATGGGGAAGATGCTGGCGCTGGAACTTCTGCCGAAGCGGGCGCTGTAACCAAGCAAACCATGGAAACGCTCATGGCTGGGGAGCGTATCATAGAGGCACTTGATCTTGCCGACAACGAACGAGCTGCATTCCGCGATTTTGA
Source organism: Austroboletus cf. mucosus (assembly GCA_038093715.1). Classification (NCBI taxonomy): domain Eukaryota; kingdom Fungi; phylum Basidiomycota; class Agaricomycetes; order Boletales; family Boletaceae; genus Austroboletus; species Austroboletus cf. mucosus. The sequence goes on along the minus strand of JBBPST010000471.1, from coordinate 6,595 downwards.
GGAGCAGAAAGACAGAGCAGGGACTCTAGAAGCAGCTGGTCTGCAACCACCCCCTCGAAATCAAATCCTTGCGGCGCTAGATCTAGAACCAGATGCCTACGTCCTAAGAACTGTGGAAAGGATTCCCCGCACAGCGTTATACGACGCTTTGTTGGTACTCCCATTTGGCAAGGTGTTGTCTTTGATGCAATATTTGGACATGTGGGCGAAAAAGGTGTGTTGCCAGTACTTAAACTAGATGCTCATGATCCAATACAATAAACAGGGCTGGAATATTGCACTTGTTTCCTACGTCACGTTTTTCCTCCTCAAAATGCACTACCATCAGATTGTGGCTAATCGGATCATGCGAACAACGCTAATTCCAATGAGAATACACTTGAGAAATGCTCTGAAGCGCGAGAAGGACACGGTCGGGTACAACCTAGCTGCTTTGCATTATATCCGTCGTAAAAGCGAAGCAGAGAAGATCGCTCTTTTCTACGAGAACGAGGAGTTTGATGAAGAAAAAGTACGCGAGGTGATTGATGCGAGTAAAAAGAGGAAGCGGATGAGTGCTATCAAAGCGTGATACGCTTTTGCACCGATCTATTAGCGAGTACATCACTTCGTATACATGCACAAGTATTGGATACGGAATTATTCCGTTTTGCTAAACAGGTGTCAGGATGAGTGCAGTATGTCTCATATGGTACAAAACTAGAAATACACCATCAATCATATAGTTCTAGGGCCCCACAGTTCCTCGCTCCTGGAAGTCCTAGCGTATTAGAATCGCTGCTAACCAACAAAGATATCTGCAGACCTACCAATCTTCAGGTTCAGTTGCCCGGCGCATCTGTACCGTCAAGACGCCCTGCTCTAACGAAGCCAGTTCTGCAAAGGCTGCTCGAGTGAGGTCAACGTGCTTGGAACCCTTTGTACATCCAGCGCAAGTGTCCACCACCCTCACAAACGTGCATTTGTTTGTGTTTTTGCAGACTAAATCGGATTGGCGAGATCATTATTGACAAGAAGAGCTGTGCTTACGTTCGAGAAAGGTAAAACACTTGGGCTTTTCTAACCAGCCTTCCAGGGTTAGAGCCGCAACGAAGGATCGGTCCTTACAGCCAAGCACACCATTAGTAACGCCACCGGCTCATGTTAATCTGTGGAGCACCGTGGGAGCCCATGTTGGTGCGTTCCAACAACTGGGGTTGAGAAGATCATGACCAGTGTACCTGGATGTTCCTGGGATTAGGCACGCATCGTGGTAAAACAAAGATGTCAAACCAAGTAATTATGACAGGTTCGGGTTCTCCGATTCCAATCAGACCCTTTGTAAACTCGGCGAGAGTATTCACAGCAGATGTGAGGACGTCCTTCACGGAATCACGAGTATCTGGGTTCAGCGGTCGCTTGAGTGCGCTTCTCGAGTGCACACTGGTTGCATCCGAAGAGGCCGTTCCAGGAGGGCGAGTGGGCGACCTGCGGTACTTGTAGCGTAGGTTCGTCACTAAGACGGGCTCCCAGCCGTCACGAGGATCAAACTGGTAGGAATCTGCCAAGGAGTGTGAGTTTTCCGGTGTGACTATAGATCGAGATGTATTCGTGGCTGCTCCGCCGGCCAGCGGGGAGAGGGCGAGGAGGAGGAGGAGGGAATGGGCGAGGGGGAACATGGTGGTACTGGTGATGATGGCTTGGACGCGGCGGGAGTAATTTGACGCGACGCGTACAGGTCACGTGCAGTTGATTTTCTGACCAAGCTGCTATTGCCATCAACAGCGGAGTGTCAAACGGGACAAGCATTATATTATTGTCCGAGATCATCGCCAACTTGTGCCTTAGTTCTGCCCCCAACAACCGCTATGCCAATCGATTCCTCCAAGGCGCTCCCTTCTTCACGACGTCAGTTCCGTAAAATATCCACAGAAGAAGAGATTGAGCTCAAACGCGCTCGTGGAGAGATATCTTGTGCAGAATGTAGAAGGTACTCTTCCTTCTCCTCGATCTTCTTCCTTTTCATTTCGTTCTAGATTGAAGCTGAAGTGCGACAAGAAATTGCCCTGTGGCTCTTGCGTGCGCAGAGGGTGTCCCTCGATATGTCCCAATGGCATGTCCTGTGCTATCTGGAAGATTGACCGCCTAATTTGACTCTCCAGGGAGTCTTTCAACCGGAACGGGTACTCGGTGTGTGTCTATGAATACTTATACAGGAGCATCTGATCATCAAACATTTGTATTAGATTCGTCCTCGCCGATACGGAGCACCTGCATCACAAGATCTCAGAGATGGGTAATCGTATACGTTCCCTCGAAGATGCCTTGGGTATTTTTCAAGCAGGGGTTTCTAACGACGTTCACCCTTTGCTAACTGAAGAACTGCTGGCTATCAAGTATGGACTTGAGGCATCTCCTCGGGATCCTTCGGAAGATAACCAAGGTATCACGATAAGTGGTATGGGGACCCTCACGATCACTGAACGGGGAGATTCCAACTACTTTGGCCGCACGGCAGGCCCTGAGGTAAACTTCTCTTCATGTCCTTGTACGTCAGCAGCACTGATGGAACCTCTTTAGACCCTCTTTTTAGTAAGTGTCGTTTGGTTGTGATGCGATGCGCTCCAATATTTTGCGCGAACAGGCTGGCGCAGAACTGTCCGACAAGGACCCAGGATACTCTGCTCCCATGGACAGTTTGCCTCCGATCTCGTCTGAAATTAGCCATTTGGCGTCCATGGTCCCTTTTTATCATGCCGATCTCGGTGATGATGCGAAGCGGTGCGATGCCTTGGACACGTTGCTCCATTTTCTCCCCGAATATCCACGTGCTACAACCCTATGCGAGACTTACTTGGAAAACTCCGCTTGGGTTTTCCGTCCCATTACTCGCGAAGAGCTGATTGATGATGTCCTGGCCCCCATATATGCTCTTGTGCAACATAGGAAAGCGGATGTTTCCGAGGACAAGAAAGAAATATCTCCGCATACTATAGCTGTCCTGTACTTGGTCTTCGCCCACGGCGCGCTTACGGACCTCACTCTCCCTCCTTACAATAGTGAAGCTGAAAATTATTTTCAACTCTCTCGCTTGGCGCTGTCATTGAAACTGGTTTATGACTTACCCAGTATCCACACTTTACAAGCATTGTGTTTAATGTCTTTCTACTACGCAAATCATGGGCGGCATCCTACGCTCGACTGTGCCTGGTCAGTTATGGCAATCGCAAATAAGCTTGCACAGAGCGTGAGTTTTCAGAGTACCAGTCGAGTGATGCTGATTTGCTATTTGTTTCGGTAGATGGGCCTACGTATGTTCGTATAATCGAGGTGGAACAGATTCTGATCGGTACCTAGATCGTGATCCCGCGCGTTTCAACATGACACCGAAAGCGATTCAGCGACGCCGGTGCCTCTTTTGGGAACTCTTGACAGCCGACATGTTTCATGTAAGTATTGCAATAGTTCCCTTGTGAATGTATTCTCACTCGAATAGTGTATGACTCTTGGGCGTCCACCTTCAATCAGTCTGTCGTATGTTGACTGTGAATTCCCGGAGGATGATACGGAGACTATCAATAGCAAAGGCGAGGTTGAAACTGGCTGTGAGATTTTATTCGTGTCATCCTCGTCGTTCCATTGAATCGACTTTCCAGTCTTCCGCTGGAAATACAATTTTACAAAAGAGGTATTCATACCAGTGCTTGAGAACACACTTACTGTCACACCACCATCATACAAAACCATATTAGAACTGGATCGGAAAGTTCGGGAGAAGATTCTCCCTCCTTCGCTGAATTTATATCGCTCTGGTTCCATTGACGAATATACTACGCCAACTGCTTATATGCGTGGTCGGATGCTAGCCCAGTTTAGGAATACCAGTATGTTTTCACTGTCAAATTTACTTTCTGATACTCATAGCTTGTCTCAGCAATGATGTATATACATCGCAGCTTCTTCGCACAGGCCATGATGGATTTTCCTGCCAATCCACTTACTAGCCCTTTTGCACCGTCTTTTCTTGCTGCGTACCGATGCGCCTCGGCAATTATAAAAACAACTGCAATAAATTTTCAGAAATACCCGCAATTGGTTTCTCGTTTTTGGACGATGTGGCATCATTTGTTGTCCGCTACAGTTAGCTTCACCTTTCGGTATTGTGCCTGAGCTCATTTATCTCCAGATCATCGTCGGGTCTATTCTTACAAGGGCTCCGTCTTCTACAATGGCATCCTCCGCACGGCTGGAACTTGATCTAGCAATGAACATCTTTAGGAGCGGAGCGACGGTATGTCCGCGAGCCAAATCTGGACTGGTAAATTATGGTTCCATCTCCATCTCGGGTTTCAATTGATAGTCTGATTTCTAGGCTGTGTTGATGCACTTGAAAGCCAAGTCTCAGCAGGCACAGGGACAAGTACTTATTAATAAGGCTACTTCCCGTGGTACGGGTCCTGCCATGCTTCTCCCAGAGACGGGTGTCGATGAGCTTGCGGTATTCGGGGGCCAAACACAAGTCCTGGTCAGCAAAATCCTCTCACAGCATAGTCGTAGACGTGTCAAAAACGCATCTCCTTCGATGCCAACGAGTACAGCAAGCTCTCCATCCACTTCAGATGATAGTTATAGCCATTCAGAACCCGTTCCCGAAGTTCATCCATCACTCGTGGAATACTTGACGATGTTACCACCCACTGAGATGCCCAGTCCCACAGCAACCAACACCAATGTTTTCCCGACCCAATTTCATTTTAGCCCGAAGGCTACCTTCCAATCTAACGTATACTCCAATGCCCAACTTGATATGGCTACCCGATCACCGTCTCAACAACAAAGCTTTGCGTCGACATCGCCTCAACCAGTTTTTGAAGACTACTTTCCGGGAAACTTTGATCCAAACTTTTTCGGACCCCCTTCCGCGGAACCGGCAGGCAATAGCTTTGACAACCTTGGTCTTTATATTTCTGGCGAGTCGGGTGTCAATGAGAGTTGGGCAATGCTTATGCAGGATATGTTGGATCAACCGATTTCGTGAGGTAGAGTCTCTGTGAAACTGTCATTCAGGCGTGTACCAGTGTGCTATCTATTGTATTGCTCTGCTTAGATTAAGGTATAAAGTCATGTAATTTGTCCCGCAGTTCATCGATCATTAGCTACTGAGATGAATGATCAATGGAAGATTAGCATTTGAGGTGACTTCTCGAGTGATCCGCAGAAGCTTCTGCGCACGGGTACGCCAACCGTGACCCATGTAGGGCAAACGAGTAGGCCGAGCTATTGCTTCCGCTGGGCGGAGTAAAGATCTAGAAATGCCACCTTGTCTTCCCAACCAAATCCAATACGTTTCAGTTTTCCGATTCTAGCGATCAAGATGGCGCACACTTCGGAGAGCGTGTCAATGGCCAATTCGGGGAGCACCTCGCTCACCATGAAAAGCTGGGAAGAAGGGGAGTCGGAGAGTGGAAGCAAGCGCACCGACATGGCTTGAGGGGACAAGGCAGTCGCAATGGTGAACAGGTGGTAAAGTGGGTTGAATACGGAAGATGCAATGGGATGTGTGAGAGACGGCTGGAAGATCGTCGGGGGGTTGTATCTAGGGTTACAAGCCATGAGACGGACTCGAACTCGATATCGTGCATTCCCACCTGGTACACATGACAAATACGTTGAACCCTTTTACTGGAACATTATAGCCCTCGAAAGCGTGAGCAAACCGAAGAAGACCACGTCCGTTGCTTGTTGTACACTCGGGAAAAACTACGATTGGTCGTTTGGCGGATTTTCGAATGTCTTCTAGCGAGGTAAAGGGACGCGACGAGGGCGACTGCGGAGTAAGACCGGTGGCTCGAATGATGGTCAGCAAGGAGACTCGGCGGAAGCCACGGATGGGTAGACGTGGGGCGATGGATCGATTCGGAGCGGATATCGCTGCAGAACCTGTGCCTGTTTTGCGACCAGGCCTATAAGATACGGCTTCTCCGCCAGGAGCAGAAGGTGCGAGTGGCTTCGTGTGGTCGGCGACAGGAAGAACAAAGATTGGATTAAATCTGTGATTGACAATGGGTTTGACGTTGGGATGTCAGACGGATTCACTGACCGGTAGGAGAGCCAGAGGACGTCTATCCAGGAGCTCCAGTTGGACACGATGATGTCCCCAGCTTCCGGATTCCACGGGGCGCCAGAGGGCCCTCGCTTGCGGGCCACCTGCTCCTCGGGAATGGAGAAAAAACCAAGGAGAAGGAGAGCGAGCCGACTCAGCAAACGTGTAGCCAGGGTCTCGGCGAGGCGATGGAGGAGGGGAACCGGAGACTAATTTTTGAGAGGAGAGAGTGGAGGAGAGAGGAGCGACGCACGAGAAGCAGACATATCGAATTTGCGAGGATGAAATGAAGCAGGGCGAGCGCAAGGACAAGGGTGAAGCGCAGGACGGCCAATGCGGCGCGGAGGGGGAGCAAGAGGGAGCGCAGGACGGAGTGTTCTGGCGGTGGAAGCGGGAGGAGAAAGGGCTGGGACGATTAATTGAGCGATTCTTTCTTTCTGCGGTGGACGAAGCTGACCTTTATTCCCGTTCCAGGGTCCTGTTGGACGTGAGCGAGCGTTCTCTGCGAGGATA
>JBBPST010000466.1:0-12308 GCA_038093715.1 Austroboletus cf. mucosus | reverse complement strand
AGGGGCTTAGTGATAGGGTGGTGGAAGGAACAGTTAAGTTTGGAGGAGGTTCTTTGATGATGTGGGGATGTATGACTTGGTAGGGAGTTGGCTATGCTTCAAAGATTGATGGTAGGATGGATGGGGATTTTTACCTTCGGATTTTGAAGGATGAACTGCTGAATACTTTGCAGTTTTATGATCTCAATCCTTTTGATATTATCTTTCAGCAGGACAATGACCCCAAGCATACATGCAAAAGGGTGAAGGAATGGCTTGGGGAGCAAGATTTTGGAACTATGATATGGCCTGCACAGTCTCCTGACCTCAACCCCATTGAACATCTGGGATTATCTCAAGAGGAGACTGGCTAACCATGAACACTCTCCTAAGGGGATGTATGAATTATGGGAGAGAGTGCAGGAGGAATGGGAGGGGATACCATTGGAGGAGTGTCAAAAGTTGATTGAAAACATGCCTAGGAGGGTTGAGGCAGTGATAAAGGCAAAAGGAGGTCATACCAAGTACTAAATACCCAGTCAATATGAAAGGTGTAAATCTGTTGCAATGGTATTGCTGTATTGAAATGGCCATATCTCCACAGCCACAGAGCCAAATCACATGGCCCAGGGAGCGAATATGTAGCCAAGGGTCCATACTCCGTTTGTTACCACCAAAGCAAAGCCAAAGTCCCATAGGTGTTTGCAGTGCACTTCATGCACTGCATTCATGTTAAATATTGCAATGGTTTTGCACCTCACTGTAAATCCAAGATGCTGTGGGTAACATCTCAGCTTAGAAGTCTTGGATCTTTCCTCACAAAGTCCTACCTCCTCATAAGTCGAAGGTCCACCCAGCCTTTGTCTTACTCTTACATTTGAGTGTTTCACAATTGATCTAGGCTCAGAAATGGGCCATATTATGCTACTCCATACCTCTGCCCCCACAATCACCTCAGAAAGGTAGAACATGGGTTATCTACTACCTCCCCATTCTCCTTTGTCAACTGCAATTAATAAAACTATCAGCATTTTCCCTCTCCCCCTACCTGTTCCTCCTAAAAAGGAAAAACAAGTATGATGATCTTTGGCAAGAGTTTAAAGCCAATGAGGCAGAGATAGAGTCCTGGAAAAGAAAAGAACTCTGGATCTACAAATGACAACTGGCAGAACTTAGGAAACTCCTAGATCAGCCAGAAAAAAAAGAATGTTCTATGTGTTCCTCAACTGAGATGGGATAATCACAGTAGGTGAAATAGAGAACACAATGGCATTGCTAAATGCTAAAATCACATGACTGCGTACCAATAGGGATAATGCAGAAAGGCTAGCTGCATCCCTAGTTGAAAAAGTAAAGGATGCCATGGAGGCCAGGGAAGAAGCAGACCAATGTGTATGGGAGTTCATGAAACTCTTCAACTTGGCAGGAATGCCACCCCAAGGAGGTAACATGTCACTACCCAAAGTTACAGGCAGCAATCAGGTAGAGATCTTCACAGACCCAGGCCCATATGATGGGTCAAAAGCAAAGTTTGAGGAATGGTGGACCAAGATGAGGTCATGGCTTGAAGCCAACCCCCACCAATTCTCTGTCAAGAACACCAACAACCCAGGATTGTACTTGGCACACAGCCCTAACTGGGCATATGCAGTTTTCTCCTGCCTCAAGGGAGTAAAAGAAAGCTATTTCGTGGAGATGGAGCTAAACAAGCTCACCCATGGAAAATTGGAGCTTGTGATTTGGGACAAGTTGTGTTCCAACATTGAGACCCTCTTCAAGCCGGTCCTGCAGAAAGATTGGGCTATGATACAGCTCAATAAATACAAACAAGGAAAGGAGGATGTTTACACATTCCTCACAAAGTTCCGCATCCTGGCTTGGCAATCTGGGTGCAATGCAAGGCATGCTGTATATCTTCTGGAACAAAACGTTTCAGAAGACATCAAAAAGGAAATGTTTTGGACAGGATGCTGGGGACAAGATCTCACAGCTACAATGTGGATGATCCAGGAAATCAGAAGCAATCAGGAGACATACAAAATATCCTCCCAAGTCCTATTTATTCAATTTGGGGATAAAAAAGAAAAGAAGGGTGGAGATAGAAAGGTCAATGCCGCCTCCTCTGGCAGTGGAGGGAAATGCTTCACTTGTGGAAAGAACAAAGACTGCTGAAACCCCAAGCCCAAGTGTGATGAGTGCAAGTGGCAAGAGGATCACAAAATAATCTGCTCTAAGGCAGGCAGACAGGCCCAGGCTGGAAAGAAATGGAGAAAGCTGAAAAAGAAAAAGACAGGTCACTGGATGACCTAAAAGGGATGATCTACACCCAAATCTGTGCCCACTTCTTGGGCAAAGCTAAGGGCAAGAGAAAAGGGAAGGCAACCTGAGTAATCTAGGAACCCAGGCCACAAATAGATATCTTAATTTAGAAGTGTTTCATGCTGAGGATCCCAAAGTCGCTTGCAACTGAGGTAAAGGCAGGGAGTTAGCTGAAAGCTCCTATTGTAACCTTATGAAAGAAGAATATGAGGTTCTAGATGACAACCCCCTCATCCTAGAAGGGGATATCCAATAGGACAGTATTGACATGAGAGTGATCCAACAGATCACCTAAGAGGAGATAGATCTGGAGGAGCTAATGATCCTATCAGTTCAGGTTAAAAAGGAAATCAAAATAACTCTCCAAATCAGATCAACCAAAAATACCCTGCTCCCAGTAGAAGCCCTATTGGATAGTGGAGCTAATCAAGCAAGGACTGGGCTGAAAAGAACCAAATCAAAATGAACAAACTTGCACACCCTATCCCCATGTTCAATGTAGATGAAACCAAGAACTCCACCAGCAACATCACATATGTTGCAGAGATAATTATAGACTTTCAAGGACATAGGGAGTACATGCTGGCAGAAGTAACCATACTGCATGGCTTCCCTCTAATCCTAGGATACCTGTGGCTAAAATGCCACAACCCCAATATAGACTGGCAGACAGGCATGATCTCCATGATCCATTGCCCACTGTCTTGTCAGAGCCTCCAACCCTCAGCTACCTGTGAAGATTGTTCAAACAGACCAGATGAACAAGAGGAAGCATGAGAGGCCTATCACATTCGAGCAGTGCTGGATGTAACTCCCCCCAAAGAAACAAAGACCCTAGAGGAGATGGTGCCAAAAACCTACCACAAATGGTTAAAGGTCTTCTCAAAGGAAGAATTGGAAAGAATGCCGATTAGAAAACCCTAGAACCACACTATAGATCTGAAAGACATGTTCCAGTCCAAGAAAGGAAGGATCATCCCCCTCTCTGTCACCAAATAAGAGGGAGTTTCAGCATTTATAGATGATCAGCTATATAAAAACTACATTCACCCATCTAAATCCTGTTACGAATGCTATATTTTATTGCATGCTTTCAAACTCTCAACCTTATGCATTAGGAAATATGTTCTCATCATTGACACTTATGACTTAGACATTTTCTTGTTCTCAAGTCATGTGACTCTCATCACGTGACCCATGCCTAGACTTGTCATGTGACCAGACACGTGCCATGACATATGCTCTAGACCTCTTATCTCTTATCTATGACATCATGCCTCATGTCTTCTTTATTGACCAATAGGATATACTCCAGCTTATCAGCCAATCATGTAAATTCCCCTTATTATCATATGATTCCCTTTTCTGTATTACTACCAAACATGTACACATAATATAGACGAATATATAAATCCCAAGCTCTAAGGTGGAATCCCCATCTTAAGAGACTTGGTCATTTGAATCATACCTTGCTCCAATCCTCCACACAACAAGCTTTTCCAGCTTGCAAAGCTACTTATAACTTCTCTTTATTTGGAGTTGTATCAAATCCCCTCAGACCTCCCCCATGTTCTTTGTGCCAAAAATAAATGGCTGGAAGCAAATGGCATAAGACTACTATTACCTAAATGAATACATGGTCAAGAACAATTATCCACTCCCATTGATTGGACAGCTGGTGGATAAGTTAAAAGGGGCTAAACTATTTACAAGGATGGACCTCAAATGGGGTTACAACAACATCCAGATCAAATAAGATGACAAATGGAAGACTGCCTTTGTCTGCTTTAGGGGCACCTATGAACCCTTAGTCATGTACTTTGGGTGATGCAACTCCCCGACTACCTTTCAAGCAATGATAAATGAGCTTTTCACTGACATGAATGATTGTGTCATTGTTTACATTGATGACCTCATGATATTTACAAAGACAGATTCACTAGCCAAACATGAGGCAATAGTCAAGAAAGTCTTGGCATGCCTAGAAGAAAATAACCTATTTATCAAACCAGAGAAGTGCACATTTCATGCCACAGAGTTCAAGTTCCTGGGAATGATCATAGGAAAAGACAGTATTCACATGGACAAAACCAAAGTAAAAGTAGTGTTGGAATGGCCAGAGCCAAAGAACCTCCAAGGAGTATGAAGCTTCTTGGGGCTAGCAAAATTCTATTGGTGATTCATCTCCAACTACACCTCTATTGCAAGGCCATTGAACGATCTTACAAAGAAAGATGTCCCATTTGTATGGGGCAATAAACAACAAAAAGTGTTTGACATGCTAAAAGCCACCTTTATAACCACCCTGGTGCTCGCCTTCCCTGACTTAGATAGTCAATTTTGGTTGGAAAGCAATGCTTCAGACTGTGCCACCATAGCAGTCTTATCTATTCAAAAAGAGGATGCCTGGCATCCCATTGCCTTCTACTTCCACTCTATGAATGACCAGGAATACAACTACCCCATTGCAAACAAAGAACTCCTGAGTGTAATAAGAGCCCTAGAAATGTGGAGACACTACCTAGAAGGAACATGCCACCAGTTTGAGATCTGGAACAACCACCAAAATTTCCAATGGTTCATGGTTTAACAAGACCTGAACAAATGACAAGCACGCTGGGTGCAATATTTATCCAGATTTAACCACATGGTGCCACAAGGCTGGTTCCACTATGGAAAAAGCTGATGCCCTCTCATACAGAGAAGATCACATAGTAGGCATTGAAGATGACAACAAGCAGGTTTTAATGATCTGCCAGAGCAGATCAGATCTACAATCCTGGTCCAAGATGAAGGCAATAAGTTATTCCAAATAATCAAAGATAGGATGCTCCTCTTCAAAGAGAGTGAAGTACAGAAGCTCTATGAACAGGGCTACATGGAAAATCAGAAATGCCCTGTTTTACATTTCAAAAACAGAATCTTTGTTCCACCAGATGAGGATTTTCACAGAGATGTGGTAACCAATTGCCACAATACCCCCATGGCCAGACATCCTGGCATAGAAAAAACCATAGCTCTTCTGCAAAGGCAATATGAGTGGCCAGGAATGGTCACCTATGTAAAAGAATATGTCACTAGATGTGTGATGTATGTCAACAAATAAAGACAGGCAACAAGCCACCAGCTGGCAAGCTTGAACCCCTAGAGATATCCAATCTCCTATGAGTAGATGTATCAGCAGATTTCATCACTGATCTGCCTCTATCTAAAGGATTTGACTCAGTGCTATTAGTTGTCAACTGATTCAGCAAAGAAGTCGAATTCATTCCTTGTGCAAAGATGATAATGGCGCTAGACACTGCTTGCCTATATTTAACCCATGTATGAACTAACCATGGGATCCCACACTCTATTGTATCCGACCGAGGACCCCAGTTCACATCCCAGTTAATGAAGGAACTATGCTCCCAGCTCGGCATTAAACCTAAATTATCCATGGCTTCTCACCTGCAAACAAACAGGCAGACAGAATGGATGATCAGAGATCTCCAATAATACTTACATACTTTCTGCCACGAGAAACAAACAGAGTGGCCAGACCAGCTCTCAATCACTCAATTCAGTTATAATTCTAAAAAGCAGGCTTCAACTCAAAAGATCCCGTTTGAAGTCACACAGACCTATGAACCATGAATGGGGATAGAACCTGGCATTTCTAAAGCATCAGCTGCTGATGACTTAGCCAATAATATTACTAAAATATTGAAGAACACACACTTCAATGTCAAGCAGGCTCAGAGGAAAATGAAGACCCAAGTGGATAGATGCCACTTGGAAGCACCCAAGTACTAAGTCAGGGATGAGGTGCTCCTCGCAACTGAAAACCTGCATTTGACATGCCTTTCACATAAATTAACAGAAAAATGGCTAGGTTTATTCAAAATCACATGATGCATGGGAAAGAATGCAGTTGAACTGAAACTTCTCCACATTATGTGTATACATCTGGTAGTCAACATCTCCCAGGTCAAACCTTATCTATATCAACTCCCTGGTCAACCCATATTTGAATCAGGACCCGTATACATCATGGATGATCTGCAAGTAGAATATAAGATTGATCACATTTTTAATGCTTGCTGGAATGGGGCCACAGATGGTGCGCTCATCGATGGGGCATGTGTCTCTGATTCTCTGGGTCCGACCTCCCTGACCTCTACCTCCATTCTGGCATCTTCTTCAGCCGCCTTCTCCTCCTCCCCCCTTTTCTTCTCTTTGGCCTCTTTGAACTGATCCACCCACTCCGCACTCACTATCTCCCCTTCCACAAACACCTGTGCAGCCTCTTCATCCAGCTCGACGTCCAGACCAAGCTGGTCCACTTCTGCCCAACTGGACTTCCATGCCACCTGCAAAGATAAGGTGATAAAATCAGAAAATTGGACAGGACTTACCAATGCCTCCTCGAAGATCCTCATCCATATCTTGATGTCCTCCTCCAGCTCCTCCTTGTCATCTGGAACAGTCTTGACAATGTTCAAGATGCGACCAGTAGCTTCCCGGAACTTCTTGCAGATCGCCTGGCGATGGACTGTGCCAGCGTCAGAAAGGCCTCGGTATTGGTCAATCTTGGATTGCATCAATTTTTGGGACATGTTGAGGGGATGGATGGATGTAGATGAAGACCGGGGGAGCACACTTTGCCCAAGTCTGATGATTGTTGATGTCTTTCTCATGCTCACATGACCTGATTGGGGACAGTCAGTATTCAAGTCCCTAGGAGATGTGGAGACTGGTGCACTGCTACATGTATATCCCTTCTTTATCACCCCTTTTACTTGATCTTTTATTTTATTTTATTTACTCTTTACTTATCATTTTGAAAGTTACTGTTTGCTAGTAAAGACCACGATTACACCAGTCTTATTCTGGTCTTATTTTGGTCTTACATTGGACTTGCACTGGACTTGTTCCAGACTCGTCTTGGACTTACTTATGAAGACCAGGTGGTCTATTATATCCACTTACATCAGTCACTTTCTTTCTTTCTTTCTTCATTATTTCCAATGGTCCCTTGATTGGTCAGGTACATAGAGTCCAGGCATACTCGTACTATATATTTTGTACTTGTCATATGGAAATGACAGCTACCATTTGGCTCACATGGGACAGTCTCCCTTTACTGTTTTACTGTCTACAAGACTTTACTGCCAGTCTCTACTGCTACTCACGACCTGACGCATTATACCAACATCTCCAGACTTCCAGACCACTGACGCTCAGAACTCCAGACTTCCAAATAGTCCATTGGTGCACCTCTGACTTTGGCCTGGTCTCATTCCCTTGAATATAGAGCCCCTCTGGAGTGAACCTAATTGCTCCCGACACAAACCTGGACACTATAGGGTGGTCAGGACTATCAGGATACCTGGTACCAAGTCCACTCACCCACTTTTCTGTCTTTAAAGTGTCTTGGTAATATAACTGTAGATGAGTCATACTAAATAGGTAATCAAGGATGACAAAGTGACAAGGTGGAAAGAAAAAAGATAGGGGTCCATTGAATCATAGCACTTGGCAACATTCAGACTCCCCTCCTCCTTTGCCCATCCTAGCAAAAGTACAGCCAAGACTCCCTCCTCCTTACTCAGATCTCCATCTCCACCATGACAAATTAAACCCCCTAGAGTCATTTGCTTCTTTTATGAATCCCCAGATCATATTTGACCCCACTGTCCTTTTTACCAGTGCCCCTTTTGTCAACAACATGCCCCAGGATATTTCCAAACCTCTTGCCCATAGAACTGATGTACCATTTGTGGAGGAAAGGGATATCCTGACAATGAATGTCAATACTGGAACAATGAAGACAATGACCTTGTCATCGAGAACAAGGGAGACCTCTTTGGATTTTGAAGATACTGAGTTGGAGTCTCAGTCTTGTGATGGAGATAATGTTACAATTTCCACATCATTGCACTTGTTGGACTATGCCTTGCTTTCCTCCATAATCTTTGCCTTCTTTGAGGATGATTCCATCTATTTTTTCTCTGCCTCATTCTGATATCTTTTGATGATCATTTCCTTTATAGCTTTCCTGATCATCATTGTGCAATAGAACTGCCCTTTTTTCATTGCCTCTTTGATCATCATTGCACAGATAGATCTGTGCAGCTATAGCCTTCCTGATGGACACTGCTCTCCATAGCCTATCTCTCTTTCAGGGCAAGTATTCCTATGACCACAGCCTTAGAAGCTAGTATATATATTCCCAGTGCCATGTACAATACTCCCCAGCTAGATCTATGCAATTCACATAGTGCCTGCAATCCAGATCTGAGTGCATTGCCTTTTGTCTGAGACTCCCACATCTATTGGATCTAATGTCACCACAGAGGACACTCTATAGCTATCAAGAAGAACTGCACACTATGTGTTCCATTCTAAGTTGTGCAATAACCAAAAGCATAATGTGAGATAGATTGTGGAGGTCAAAACATTGAGGGTATCTAGGGTTTATATAGGAGATAAACATATTAAGGGTAGGTTGAGATGAAGAAGATATGTCAGCAATGGAATGCAATGGAATTGCAAAGAAGTAGACATATTATGAAGGATATGTAAGCATGCATAAGTAATGCATGAGTAAGAATGAAAGAGACATGTTAGTATCTTGGTAATACAGCTGCAAATGAGTTATGCTAAATAGGTAATCGAAGATGACAAAGCGGTTAGGGTGAGAAAAGAAATAGGGGTCTTAATGAATTGTAACACCTATCTTGTTACGAACGCTCGTTTTCACACTCGTATTATTTTACTTATGCTTGATTCGAACTCTAGACTCTCTACTTATGGAAACACTCCCACACCAAGGAGATTGGACTTGTCGCATGTTCTCTTTCCACATCACGTGACTTCTCTCACGTGACTTCTCACATGACTTCCATTACACAATTATGCTTACTCTCGAGGGCTAGACCCTTATCTCTTATCTATGACATCATATGCTTATCTTCCAATAGGATATGATTCGACTATCATCCAATCATGTATTTCTCTCTTATCATGGTACGATGTCCCGTTTAGTATTTAAGGACAAACATGTACGAACCGCACCATATGCTATATAAACCAAGACTCAACGGGGTAACTCCCCAGTTGAAGAGTCTTGTATCTTTCCTCACACAAAGCCTCCACTTGAGTCTGAGGTCCACCCAGCCTTTGATTCATTCCAGCACTTCGAGTGTTTCATATCTCATCTGTCGAATTTTCATTTATAATCTCTGTTCTATGCTCTGAAATTAGAACACTAAGTCTAGGCAAGGATGCGACACATAAGTCCTGTACCAAGTCCTATCCACCACCCACTCCATCTGTTATGCTTGGCCTGGGTAAGGTCAAGAGGAGCCACAAAGGTGATTGAGGGTTCAAGGGAGCTACGGATCCAGACTCTCATAGGTTCAAAGAGGTGATGTGGTTCCATATGGACACTTGACATCATTCAAAGGCAAATCAGGGATCTTAGAGGGACTCTCACTGACAGTCAAGGGAAGCAACAAGAAATGCCTTGATTCAAGGGGACTGAGGGAGCATCCACTCAACAGTAGAATGAGGACTAAGAGACCCAAGGACAATTGATGTATGAGGTAAATTGCAGAGGTCAAAGTTAAGGAATACATTGAGGGTATCTAGGGTTTATATAGGAGATAAACATGTTAAGTGTAGGTCAGAATGAAGAAGATATGTCAGCAATAGAATGTAATGGAATTGAAACACTCAAAAACCCTATAGCCTTTGGTAAGGACTAGAGGACTCTTGGCTCAAGAGGATAGTGGGATGAGGGGAAACTCGAGGACAAGTAAACTGGGGATCCAGTCTACCACCTGAGGGTTTATATACTATCCTACATGTATGTACATGTTTGTGTAAATACCATAAAGAGACATTGTATGATGATAAAAAGGAATTACATGATTGATTGATAGCATGGATCATATCCTATTGGGTGATAAGCATATGATGTCATAGATAAGAGATAAGAGTCTAGCCCTTGTGTGTAAGCATAGTTGTGTAATGAGAGTCATGTGAGAAGTCATGTGACAAGGGTCACGTGATATGGATAGTGAACATACGCCAAATACATTTGTCTTGTGGTGGGAAGGTATTCCCTTAAATAGGAAGTTTAGAGTTTGAAACAAGTTAAGGTAAATGAGTAAAAGCATAGGAAATAAGTGTTTGTAACACCATCCCCCTTCTATGGTTGAAACACCGGATCAACTAATATAGGAATGGTGCTAGCTTCATAGGGGTTAAATATCCCAAAGTGCTCATCAAAAGCAGCACATGTGAGTGCCTTTGGGTTGAGTTCATGGAAATGTGCCACTGCATCGGCGGCATTTCGTAAATTAGAGGCTGGTTCCCAGGTACACTCTTTTTTGGAGTAACCCAACCAGTGGACTAAATATTCCTTCCTCCTCCCCTTTGCTCGTGCATCCACGATGTGATTGACTTCATATTTGGCTTCAAGCTCGTCTGATACAAAGACCAGCCCAGGGTTGAAAATGGGTTGGCTGTCAAAGCCATAAATATATTTTTTGATCCGTGATACATTAACCACCGGATGTATTTTCATTGTTTTAGGCAGGCACAGTTCAACCACATTGTTGCCAATAAGCTTAGTTATTTTAAAGGGACCCAGGAACTTTTCCATGAGCTTCCTTGATTGGCACGTGACGCGCAGGTTTTCTATAGAAAGGAGAACTTCATCTCCGATCACATATTTTGAGACATTAGAGTGGTGCCTATCTGCTTGTGTTTTCATATGTGACTGCGCTTTTTCTAAAGAGAGTCTAGTCTTCTCTAATACTTTAGTTACTTTATTGGCCAGTTCATCAGCAGCTGGTGCCTTTGAGGTGCCCGGTTCTATTCCCATATGGGGTTCATAGGTGCGTGTGACCTCAAATGGTGTTTTCTGCATAGAAGCTTGCTTCTTCACGGTATAACTAAACTGGGCAATGGGTAACCATTCAGCCCATTGCTCTTGCTTTTTGTGGCAGAAGATCCGAAGATACTACTGTAGATCTCGAATCGTTTGCTCTGTTTGACCGTTCATCTGTGGGTGAGTGGTGGTGGATAACTTAGGTTTAATACCAAGCCAATCCAGCAGCAAGGTCATGACTTTGGACACAAACTGCAGTCTTTGGTCAGATACAATAGAACATGGGATCCCATGGTTGGTCCACACGTGTTTTAAATATAGCCATACCGTATCAAGGGCAGTGACTGTCTTGTTGCAGGGGATGAACTCCACTTCTTTGCTAAATCGATCAACAACTACTAGAATGGAGTCAGAGCCCATAGATAAGGGCAGATCCATTATAAAGTCTGCTGAGACATCAAGCCAAGGAGTGTTTGGTAGCTCCAAGGGTACGAGCTTGCCCGCTGGGGGTTTATTGCCCATTTTTGTGCATTGACAAACGTCACACCTGGCAATGTAGTTTTTTACATAGGTGGCCATTCCTGGCCATATATAGAATTTGGCTATCAAAGCCAAGGTTTTGTCAATGCCTGGGTGTCCTACTGCTGGCATGTTGTGACAACTTGTTACTATATCTCTCTGTAGATCTGGTTCGTCTGGAACAAAGATCTTCCCATCCTTTCTTAGGAGTGGCTCCGTGAGGTCTTCATCATAGCCCTATTTGTAGAGCTCTTGAATTTCCTTCTTCTTCATGAAAAGTACTTCTCCTTTAATGCACTTCAATAATTTATCACCTTCATCTTGGACCAAAATGGTAGTTCTGATCCACTCTGGCAGGATTACAAGGACTTGCTTGTTATCCGCTTCAACTCCTTCCATGTGATCTTCTCTCCTAGAGAGAGCATTGGCTTTTCCCATGGTGGCACCTGCTTTGTAACACCAAACATGGTTGAATCTAGATAGATATTGTGCCCAGTGTGCTTGTCTCCAGTTCAGATCCTGTTTGACCATAAACCATTGGAGATTCTGGTGGTTGTTCCAGATCTCGTATTGGTGCTATGCATCTTCTAAATAATGATGCCAAGTTTCC
>JBBPST010000464.1:0-12341 GCA_038093715.1 Austroboletus cf. mucosus | reverse complement strand
GACCGGTGTAATCGTGGTCTTCACTAGCAAACAGTAACTTTCGGAATGATAAGTAAAGAGTCAATAAAAGAAAAGAGAAGATCAAGTAAAAGAGGTGATAACAAGGGATATACGTGTAGCAGTGCACTGGTCTCCACAACGTCACTAGATGTGATGTGTGTCAACGAACCAAGACGAGCAATAAACCGCCAGCCAGCAAGCTCGAACCCCTGGAGCTTCCAAACCTTCCATGGGTAGACGTATCAGCAGATTTCATCATGGATCTGCCCTTATCTAAAGAATTCAACTCGGTGCTAGTAGTTGTTGACCGATTCAGCAAAGAAGTCGAATTCATCCCCTGCACGAAGTCGGTTACTGCACTAGACACAGCCTGACTCTATCTAACATGTGTGTGGACCAACCATGGACTCCCACGCTCGATCGTATCCGACCATGGCCCACAATTCGCATCATAGGTGATGAAGGATTTATGCGCATGCCTCGGAATCAAACCTAAATTATCAACAGCATCTCACCCACAAATGGATGGGCAAACAGAACAGATGATCAGAGATCTCCAACAGTTACTCCGAATGTTCTGCCACGAGAAGCAAATGGAGTGGTCAGACTGGCTCCCGATCGCTCAATTCAGTTATAATTCTAAGAAGCAGGCTTCAACACAACAGACCCCGTTTGAAGTCACACGGACTTACCAACCACGAATGGGGATAGAACCCAGCACATCAAAGGCACCAGCTGCCGATGATCTTGCCAATAATATTTCTAAAATATTGGAAAACACATGTTCCAACCTGAAGCAGGCTCAGGATAAAATGAAGATCCAGGCAGATAAACACTGCTCGGAAGCATCCAAGTACCAAGTCAGGGATAAGGTGCTCCTCGCAACAGACAACCTGCGTTTGACATGCCAATCACATAAATTAACAGAGAAATGGCTGGGTCCATTCAAAATCACACGATGCATTGGGAATAATGCAGTTGAACTGAAACTCCCACACACTATGCATATACACCCAGTGGTTAATATCTCCCGGATAAAACCTTATCTATTCCGACTACCCAGACAACCCACTTTTGAACCTGGTCCAGTTCATGTTACCGATGAACTCGAAGTGGAATACGAGGTAGATCACATCATCGACGCCCACTGGAAGGGATGACACAAAGAATATTTAGTTCATTGGGCAGGATACTCCGCCGAAGAACGGACATGGGAACCCGCCTCTAATTTACGCAACGCCCAGGAGGTGATCACACACTTTCATGAACTGAATCCACGTGCCCTCGCACGATCGGCATTTGCCGACAATTCAGTCTATTTAACCCTTATGACGAACCCACCATACCTGTTGCAGTTGACCCGGTGTTTCAACCATAGAAGGGGGGTGGTGTTATGAATGCTATATTCTATCATATGCTTTTCACTTGATTCAAACTCTCAACCTTATGTTTTAGGAAATATGTTCTCATCACTGACATTTATGACTTAGACATTTTCTTGTCTCCAAGTCACATGACCTCAATCATGTGATCTATGCCTAGACTCGTCACATGACCAGTCACGTGCTATGACATATGATCTAGACCCCTTATCTCTTATCTATGACATCATACCTCATGTCATTCTTATCCTCCAATAGGATATGTTCCAGCTTATCACCCAATCATGTATTTCCTCTTATCATGGTACGATGTCCCGATTAGTATCTAGGGACAAACATGTACATACACACCCATGCACTATATAAGCCTGGACAACGCTAGGTTAATCCCCAGTTTAGTTGTCTTGAATCTTTCCTCACTTCACAATCCCCTCTAAGAGTCGAAGGTCCACCCAGCCTTTGATTCCTCTAAGCACACAAGTGTTTCAGTGAGTAGCAGTCTCACCACAGTCAAGTACAATGTCAAAGGATCAAAATACTGACAAACAGTCCGGTGTTGCCCTGCCAGTGAGCTACACAACAGAGACGCAGGAAGGGAGGTTCGGCTCCTACGGAGAGGCTGTCAGAGCTGCACGGGCCATTGTGGAAGTAGAGAGTATGAGAGCAGAGGACACGTTTCCCAATGCTGATCCTAACAATTTCTTAGCCCTAGAAGGGTTCAGGATCCACCTAGATGACCTAGCGCCAGTTGGGGAATTAGACTCCTTCTGCCTCGTCTTTGGAAAGGAGTTAGCAGGAGAGTTGAGGAACAAGGTAGTAGAAGTCAGAGAGAGGCCAAGGACGGTTAAGAAGCCCAGGTACAATTACCGGGAACCAGTTCCTCGTCCCCAACAAGTCTATGAGGCGGATCCAGTGAAGCAGCACCAAGATCGCGCGACAGTTAGAAGAGGGCCCTATACCATTAGGCCCTATTTACGTACAAGAGCAGTGCTGAAGACACCTGCTAGAGGCTACCCCATCCTCTCCCCCTTTACATACCTGGAATATTAGTCACCATTCCAGAAGAATATACATTATACAAAGCAGCCATCCTCAACCACTGGTACGAACACTTGATGCGAGAGGAATATGAAAGGAGAGTTGACGAACTTTACAGTCTTATCTGTGATCTAGACCACTCCCCTTATGAAGAAAGGCTTGATGAACTCGCCTTCCTTTTAGCTAAACCTATCCAGCCCAATGTCGACGCCCACTCTGGCAGAAGTTGTGGCATTGGTAAATGCGCAAACAGTGCAAATCCAGAATTTACTCAACACAGTGGCAGCACTGCAACAAGAAAAAGCTGTGATGGAGGTCAACTTGCAGGAAGCTGCAATGAAGTTGGCCAACACTGAGACGCATGCCCAGGAGAATGAGGTGTGCACTTGGGAGGTGCTCTCACTTGTGGACTGGAGTTCCCAAGATGGAAGAGCAGCCAGAAGTAGTGGAGGAGGCTCTAAGGTGGAGATCTTCTTCAACCCCGGGACCTATGACAGGACCCGTGGGAAGTTTGAAGAGTGGTGGGTCAAGATTAGATCTTGGCTGGACTCCCACCCAAGGGAATTTGCGAGGAAGCTGCCGGACGGCACCTTCGCACCAAACGGGCCGAACAGGGCCTATGCCATTTTGTCACGGCTCAAAGGAGTCAAAGGGGCCTACATAGCCGAAAAAGAGCTACTCCATTTGGCCAACAGAACAAGCATGCTCACCGATTGGAACAATCTGGTGGTGGAAATAAAGGGTCTTTTCCGGCCCCAACTCCAGAAGGACTGGGCAATGCAGCAGATCACATTGTTTAAACAAGGAACTGTGGACATAGACACGTTCTTGTCCAAATGGGTCTTGCTATACGAGCAGGCCAAGGTCGGATCTCAATTCGGGATCCATCTCCTCGAGAAGCATGTCTTGCAGGAGATAATCAAAGAACTCTATAGGACCAACATGAGGTCCGCCAACCTGGATGTTACCCTGACCAACATCCGGGCTATCACCAAGGGTCAGGAAAGCTACTGACTCGCACAAGGTGGTCGGAATGCAGAGTCTTCAGGCTCAAACAAGGACAGGCAGGCAAAGGCTGCCAAAGGAGAGAAGCCAAAGTCAGGCTCATGCTTCGCATGTGGCAAACAAGGCCACATGATTAAGGATTGTAAGAAGTCCACCTGCAAAGAGTGTGGCTGGAAGGGCAAGCACAAGGAGTCTTGCTCCAAAAAGGGAGAAAGGCAGGCATGTGCTGCCAAAAAGGAAGAAGGGGCGACCTTTTGGAAGGAAGCCAAAACCAACGGTGCAAAAGCCACGGAAAAGGAAGACAGATCCCTGGCAGATCTAAAAGGGATGACATACACAGAGATCCGTGCCCATTTCTTGAAGAAGGGAAAAGGGAAGGCGACCTGAGTAATCTAGGAACTCAGGCCGCAAATAGATATTTATGTTTAGAAACCTATGAACCTGAGGAACCCATGGAGAGCCAGTCTCAAAGTGGTAAAGGGAAGGAGTTAGCCAAAAGCTCCCATATTAAATTAATCCAAGAAGAATATGAAGTGGTGGATGAATCCCTGATTATCCTAGAATCCAGGACCAATTCAAAAGAAGGGATTGACATGCGGAGACTCACTGCCATGAAAGCAGAGAAAGACTCCATGCAGACCTTCCCTGACGAATTCTTTATTTGCATGATCAAAGGGCTAAGCAACATCATGATGAACCTGTCTATTGGCTCCAATAGGAATAACCTCCACGAGGTCAAGGTCCTGCTAGACAGCGGTGTCAATCAGGTTTTTATCGACGAAACATGGGCAAAGAAGCACAGAATCATAATGAAACCATTGCCACGCCCTATCCCTGTATTTAACGTAGATGGCACTAAGAACTCAACAGAAAGTATCATACACTCTGTGGAGATAGTGATTGAGTTCCAGGGCCATCAAGAAAAGATGCTGACTGAAGTCACCAACTCGGGAGGGATTCCCCTGGTTGTTGGATATACATGGCTAAAGCGGCACAACCCTGTCATTGATTGGCAAAAAGGCATAGTGGAGATGACAAGATGTCCTTGAAGCTGCACATTTTTGCAGGATCATGCTATCCGCATCTGTCAAGACATGGCAGATGACCCTGATGAACAGGAGGAAGCATGAACTGCTTATCATATTCGGGCTATGCTAGAAGCACCGCCCAAACCCCAAGAGAAAACTCTAGAAGAGTTAGTACCTGAATGCTACCACAAATGGCTGAAGGTCTTCTCAAAGGAAGAATCAGAATGCATGCCGATTAGAAAACCCTGGGATCACACCATAGATCTCAAAGACACATTCCAACCCAAGAAGGGGAGGATCATTCCTTTGTCTGCGACAGAACAAGACGAAGTAGCTGCGTTCATAGATGACCAGCTTAGAAAAGGCTATATCCGGCCATTTAAGTCCCCACAGACTTTCCCGGTGTTTTTTGTGCCTAAAAAGGACAGCCAAAAAAGGATGGTTCAGAATTACAGGTACCTGAACAAACACACCGTGCGAAATAACTATCCGCTACTGTTGATCAGGCAGCTAGTGGATAAGCTAAATGGGGCAAAACTATTTACAAAAATGGATCTTAGATGGGGGTACAACAACATTTGCATCGAAGAAGGTGACGAATGGAAGGCAGCCTTTGTTTGCTTCAGAGGAGCATTCGAACCGACAGTAATGTACTTCGGCCTTTGCAACTCCCCCACCACATTTCAGGCAATGATGAATGAGATATTCGCGGACATGAATGAATGTCTCGTCATCTACATCGATGATCTCATGATATTTACAAAAACGGACTCCCTCGCAGAACACGAGGCCATCGTCAAGAAAGTCTTGGCATGGCTAGAGGAGAACGATCTATTTGTCAAACCAGAAAAATGCACGTTCCACACCACAGAAGTCGAGTTTCTGGGCATGATTGTGGGAAAAGATGGGATTCGGATGGACGAGTCCAAAGTAGAAGCGGTCTTGGCATGGCCCACCCCGAAGAACCTCAGAGGAGTAAGAAGCTTCTTGGGGCTAGCCAACTTCTATCGGCGGTTCATCACTGACTATGCCACTATTGCTAGGCCATTGAATGACCTAACCAAAAAAGACCAACCCTTTGAATGGGGTTTGGCACAACAAGGAGCATTTGACATGCTCAAAAAGGCATTCACCACAGCACCAGTACTGGCTCACCCAGACATAGATAGCCAATTTCGGCTAAAATGTGATGCATTGGACTTTGCAACTGGGGCTGTGTTATCTATCCTAAAAGAGGAAAAGTGGCACCCTGTCGCCTATTACTCTCACAGTATGAATAACACCAAGCGCAACTATCCCATAGCTGATAAGGAGATGCTATCAGTGATATGAGCACTAAAGACTTGGTGTCACTATTTAAAAGGTGCTAGGCACCAATACAAAATCTGGAACAACCACCAGAATCTCCAATGGTTTATGGTCAGATAGGATCTGAACCGGAGACAAGCGCGCTGGGCGCAATATTTATCCAGATTCAACCATGTTTGGTGTCACAAAGCAGGTGCCACCATGGAAAAAGCCGATGCTCTCTCTAGAAGAGAAGATCACATGGAAGGAATCAAAGCCAATAATAAGCAAGTTCTTGTTATCCTGCCGGAGCAGATCAGAGCTACCATTCTGGTCCAAGATGAAGGCGATAAGTTATTAAAATGTATCAAGGGAGAAGTACTTCTCATGAAGGAGAAGGAAATCCAAGAGCTCTATAAACAGGGCTATGACAAGGATCTCACAGAGCCACTCCTAAGGAAGGATGGGAAGATCTTTGTTCCAGATGAACCAGATCTATGGAGAGATATAGTCATAAGTTGTCACAACATGCCTGCAGTAGAACACCCTGGTATGGACAAAACCTTGGCTTTGGTAGCCAAATTCTATATATGGCCAGGAATGGCCACCTACGTAAAGGACTACGTTACTAGATGTGACGTTTGTCAACACACAAAAACGGGCAATAAACCCCCAGCGGGCAAGCTTGTACCCTTGGAGCTACCAAATGCTCCTTGGCTTGACGTCTCGGCAGACTTCATAACGGATCTGCCACTATCTATGGGCTCTGATTCCATTCTAGTAGTCATTGATTGATTCAGCAAAGAAGTGGAATTCATCCCTTGCAACAAAACAGTCACTGCCTTAGATACGGCATGACTATATCTAAAACACATGTGGACCAACCACAGGATCCCACGTTCTATTGTATCTGACCGAGGACCGCAGTTCGCGTCCAAAGTCATGACCTCGCTGCTAGACCGGCTTGGTATCAAACCTAAGTTATCCACCGCCACTCAACCGCAGACGGACGGTCAAACAGAGCGAATGATCCAAGATCTACAGCAATATCTCCGGATCTTCTGCCACAAAAAACAAGATCAATGGGCCGAATGGTTACCCATTGCCCAGTTTAGCTATAACTCAAAGAAGCAGGCTTCTACCCAGAAAACACCATTCGAGGTCACACGGACCTACGAACCCCGTTTGGGGATAGAACCGGGCACCTCAAAGGTGCTGGCTGCCGATGAGCTCGCCAATAAAGTAACTAAAGTATTAGAAGAGACTAGATTCTCTTTAGAAAAAGCGCAAGCGCACATGAAAACCCAAGCAGATAGGCACCGCTCTAATGCCCCAAAATATGCGATCAGAGATGAAGTTCTCCTGTCCACAGAAAACCTGCGTGTCACGCACCAATCAAGGAAGCTCACGGAGAAATTCTTGGGCCACTTTAAAATAACTAAACTTATCGGTAGTAATGTGGTTGAGCTGCGCCTACCCAAAACAATAAAAATACATCTGGTGGTTAATGTATCACAGATCAAAAAATATGTTTATGGCTTTGACAGCCAACCTGTCTTCAATCTGGGGCCAGTCTTCATATCAGACGAGCTAGAAGCCAAATACAAAGTCGACTACATAGTGGATGCATGAGCAAAGGGAAGAAGAAAGGAATATTTAGTACACTGGTCAGGTTACTCTAAAGAAGAGCGCACCTGGGAACCAGCAGCTAATTTAAGAAATGCCGCCGATGCAGTGGCGCATTTCCACGAGTTAAACCCAAAGGCATTCACACGTGCTGCTTTTGATGAGCACTTTGGGATATTTAACCCCTATGAACCAAGCACCATTCCTATTGCAGTTGACTTGGTGTTTCAACCATAGAAGGGGGGTGGTGTTACAAACGCTCTTTTCCTATGCTTTTATTCCTTTACTTTCACTTGATTTGAACTCATGACTTTCTATATAAGGGAATACTTTCCCATAACAAGACGAACGGACTTGTCGGCTAGACCCATATCACTTATCAGTGGCATCATATGCTTATCACCCAATAGGATATGATTCATGCTATCATCCAATCATATAATTCATGCCTATCGTCGTATGATATCTCTTTATGGTATTTACCCAAACATGTACATACAAGTAGAGTACTATATAAACCCTCAGGCGGTAGACTGGATCCCCAGTTTACTTGTCCTCGAGTTTCCCCTCATCCCACTACCCTCTTGAGCCAAGAGTCATCTAGTTCTTACCAAAGACTATAGGGTTTTTGAGTGTTTCAATTTGTGCCAACACTTCAAGTTGCACGATCTGGGGGCTACTACAGAGATTCTAGGCATCAAGATCGACAGAGATTGCTCCAAACGCACCCTAACTATTTCCCAGAGGCAATATACCGCTTTTGAGCATACAGCGGAGAGGATAGAAGATCGGCCTGTGGGAATAAAGGTTGAAGAAGAAGAAGAAGGTCCTGCTTGGAGAGTAGGACACATCCCAGAGGAAGTAGCTGCAGAAAGGATAGTAAGGGCGATCTTAGGACAAAGCCAGTCCTTTGATATTTGTAGCACCCCCAGTCGTGTTGACTTCCCTGAAGGAGACCCCAACGACACCCTAGTCCCCCGGGGAGTAGACACAGGAGAGATCATGAGGGAGCTGATAGGAGTAGAGGTTGCCACACAGCTCATAGAAGAAGAAGTCGCTCACTGGGAAGAGTGCCCCCGTGTGAGAACCATCAAGAAGCCATGATTTCACACCCCACAAGAAGTCATCCCACGTTCTTGATGGGAATATGAAGCAGACCCCAAATGGCAGAGGCTGAACAGGGCAGAAAGACAATGAGGGCCACTCTATGTGTGCCCCTACCTACGACCACAGAACAGGCTTAGAGAGCTCACCCACAGATATCCCTCCACCTCCCCCTTCGCTCACGTAGATTACTAAAGTGAAGGCAATTTCATATTCTCCTTTCCCCTTTCGGCTTAAGAGAAAAGTCAGAAACAAAGATCTTCGAACGGAATACAAAGCCGACGAAGAAGAAGTACAGTGAGTCTACCTAGCAAAGCTAGCTCAACTTCATAAACTCGCCACTTCACCCGCCCCCCATCACAAAGAATGTCTGCTGGACAGAAAGATGTCTTTGTCCCCTTTGTCAACGCTGCAGGCAACATTGACACACAAGAAATCTCGGACCTCCTCATGGCCATGAGGGTCGAGATCAAAAAACTAAAAAGAGACCACAACATGGCAGAACTCTTGGCAGCAGACCTTGCCAAGGAAGCTCATCTGGCCAACGAAAAGGCAAATGAAGCAGACCAAAGGATCCACGAATTCATGGGCTTGTGAAATTGGGCAGGGATACCCCATCAAGCAGGTGGATCAAGCCTTCCAGAAGTAGCTGGAAGCAACTGGGTCAAGATCTTCTCAAACCCTGGGTCATATGATGGCTCAAAAGGAAAGTTTGAAGAATGGCGGACGAAGATGAAGGCCTGGATGGAAGCCAATCCAATGCAGTTCACACCATCAAGGACCCCCATGTTGTGGAGACCAGTGCGCTGCTACATGTATATCCCTTTTTATCACCCCTTTTACTTGATCTTCTCTTTTCTTCTATTGACTCTTTACTTATCATTTTGAAAGTTACTGTTTGCTAGTGAAGACCATGATTACACCGGTTTAAAGACAGAAAGGTGGGTGAGTGGACTTGGTACCAGGTATCCTGATAGTCCTGACCACCCTATAGTGTCCAGGTTTGTGTGGGGAGCAATTAGGTTCGCCCCAGAGGGACTCTATATTCAAGGGAATGAGACCAGGCCAAAGTCGGAGATGCACCAATGGACTATTTGGAAGTCCGGAGTTCTGAGCGTCGGTAGTCCGGAAGTCCGGAGATGTGGGTATAATGCGTGAGGTCGTGAGTAGCGGTAAAGACTGGCAGTATAGTCTTGTTGACAGTAAAACGGTGGAGGGAGACGGTCCCAGACGGTGATGGTATGAGCCAAACGGTAGCTGTCATTTCCATATGAGAAGTACAAAATATATAGTCCGAGTATGCCTGGACTCTATGTACCTGACCAATCAAGGAACCATTGGAAATAACGAAGAAAGAAAGAAAGAAAGTGACCGATGCAAGTGGGTATAATAGACCACCCAGTCTTTATAAGTGAGTTCGAGACATGTCCGGAACAAGTCCGGCACAAGTCCGGTGCAAGTCCAGTGCAAGACCGGGATAAGACCGGGTGAAGGGTAAGGGCAAGGGGAAGGAGAGGGCGAGAGCGCCAAAGCGGACCAAGAGGGCCCCGGTGGAGCGGTCTTTGGCCCTCCACCTCCATGAGCTCCATTCCTGCTTGTACAAGGTGCGGGCTAACCTCAAGGCGCTCGAGGTTGAGCATATGCAGGTGATGGAGGAGATGGAGGACTTGGTTGCCGAGTTGGAGGAAATGGGGGCATAAGTCCAGTAGTTCAGTAGTTGTAAAATAAAAATGTCTGTTCCAAAAAAAGTGAATCAATAAGAGAGAAAAGCGAATCGGTAAACGATATAAAGGAAAAGTGAGATAAGAAATGATTAAACTGAAATCTGTATTCTGGACTTATAAGTCCGGACCGGTCTTTACGAGTCCGAATCGGTCTTGCGAGATTCTGCTCAACTTTTCTTCTTCGGGCTACTTTCTTCGTCTATGCCTACCAGGATCCGGTTCATCTGGTGGTAGTTTCGGTCTATCTGTGTTTTTGGTATATGAGTGAAGGTGTGCTGTCCCTTGCACGTTCGAAGTCTGAAATGATATATATAGGTGATTTTATATGTGGGGGACACGAGAAAGAGAAATAGAGAGAGAGATAGGATATATTGACTGTTTTATTGAAATGTCTGTGTGTATATTTTAGTTTTGGTCTTTGATTGCATATGAGAGAGAAAAGGATCTCCGGTCTAATCCCGGGGTAAAATGGGTATACGGTATATTGCTCCGGTCCAGCCCTCTGGACTATAGTCCGAGGACTCCTCATCCATCTGTTTGTCTAATTCCTCTCCCACCAACCTATCCAGGTCTTCATCGTCTAAGCCCATAATGTCGGTGGATGTAACTGCCGAGTGAAGCCTTGGGTAATATGGGACAAGGCGAAAGGCTGCATAGCGGAGATGAGATACTGCCCCATCCAATTCCGCTAAGATATACAAACCTCCAGTAGTCCAGCGAAGGACCACCATAGGTCCGGGATACCTAGGCTTCGTTTTCCGGTTATGCTCCTTTTCAATGCGCGTATTCCAGACTAATACGAGGCTGCCAGGCTGGAAATTGAAGTCCTTAATTCGATTCTTGAAGGCAGCCTCAAAGTGTTTGATGAAATCAAATCAGGCTTTCTGGACTCAGTCTTGTATGGAGTCCAGATCATCCCGACGCTTTTGGAGCTGGCGGGCTCTCAAAGCAATAAGTCTGGCGAGGGATAAAGTATTGGTCTTCGGGGCAGGGACAAGGAAAGTAGCTTCGGTGAGGTCGAATGGAAAGAGGGGCTCGACACCATGGACCATAAAGTATGGTGAAAGGCTGGTCGATCGGACTATGGTAACCCGCTCAGACCAGAAGACCGAGTGAGCTGCAAGATTCCAGTGAGTCTCCCCCCCCCTGAGAAGTTTTGACAATGGCCTCCTGGACATCATAATGTCAGCGTTTGACAATGCCATTCGCCTGGGAGTTATAGGGGGAGATGCGGATATGCTGAATGCTATACCGGTCGGCCAGGACATCAAGTGCCTGAACAAAGGCTGGCCCATTGTCTGTGACAATTTCAGCTAGAGGGCCCCAACGACAGAGGATCTCTTCAAAGATGAATGATGCCAAAGCAGCACCATTCTCTGAGCGGAGCATGCACATTCTGGATATGATGTCAGCGCACACCGGGCCTGGACTATATATCTATATCCGCCCGATTTGGGCATCAGCATGGTATCCAGGTGAGGCTTTCGGAATAGGCCACCAATAACCAGAACAAGAGGGGGAATATGGAATCGATTTGTCTGACGGATTTGACATTCGTGACAAGTGCGAACAAACCATTTGACATCGTCGACCAACATAGGCCACCAGAATTGGAGCAGCAGATGAGTCCGGACTGTGAAGACACCTTTGTGCCCGAGGTCATCGTGCGCCTCCTTGATCAGTCCGTACCGCCGGTGCTCCGGGACAACCATTTAATGGTGTCCATGCGGTTCTCTACGCCACAAACAACCATTGAGAAGGAAGAACTTCGTCGCTGAGTTGACGAAGGATTGGAATTCCGCATTTGAAATGTCAGCAGGGCGAATGTGAGATTCAAGGAAATGCTGAATAAGGGCTATGCGGGCCTCTCTGGCTATGGCCTTGGGAGACCGAGGTATTGTTGGGGAGACCAGACTTAAGTCCGGTGTAGGTTCTGGTGAGGGAAAAGACAAAGAGAAGACTGATCGAAAGGTTAACAACGGAATGGTTATAGTAGAAGGAGATATAGCATGCATAGCGGTTTAAAGACAGAAAGGTGGGTGAGTGGACTTGGTACCAGGTATCCTGATAGTCCTGACCACCCTATAGTGTCTGGGTTTGTGTGGGGAGCAATTAGGTTCGCCCCAGAGGGACTCTATATTCAAGGG
>JBBPST010000463.1:0-12348 GCA_038093715.1 Austroboletus cf. mucosus | reverse complement strand
TCGTGGTCTTCACTAGCAAACAGTAACTTTCGGAATGATAAGTAAAGAGTCAATAAAAGAAAAGAGAAGATCAAGTAAAAGAGGTGATAACAAGAGATATACGTGTAGCAGCGCACCGGTCTCCACAACGTTCAGTTTCGCCATCAGTTTGTGGGTGGTAGGCAGTGGAAAGGGCGAGGGAGTATCCAAGAGCTTTCCCAAGTTCTTTGGCAAAGGAGGAAGCAAACTGGGGACCACAGTCAGAGATGATTTTGTCATAAAGTCCAAATCTGAGGTAGACTTTGTGAAAAAAAAGTGCAGTGGCTCCTTCAGCAGTAATGGTTTTCTTAGTGGGGCAAAGAATTACCCCCTTCATAAGTCCATGGTCGACCATGACCAAGAGAGTATCAAAGCCCAAGGAGGGGGGAAGGTCAGTAATCAGATTGCAAGAGATCTGTTGGAAGGGTCAGGTGCAGGTGGATTTAATGGAGGTAAGGAGAGGTACTGTGAGGTGTGTGTTGGCCTTATTCTGTTGACAGGAAGCACAACCTTCAATGTATTTTCATACATATTGTGCTAGACCAGGCCACCAAAACTCAGCAGTGACAAGCTGACGGGTTTTGAGATAACCAGGGTGGCCGGCCATGGAGTGGTCATGACAGCATTGGAATATAGAACGTCAAAGGGCGTCGTCAGCAGGAATGTAGACATGTCCTTGGTAGGTAAGAACACCAGCAGTGAACTGCCAGTCGGAGAGTTGGGAGCAGAATGCAGGGGAGATCGTTCCATCCAAGGATTGAAGTACTTTGGTGACAATAGAGTCATTCTTGGAGTGGAAGGCGATAAGGTCATGGAGGGTGAGGTTGATGGAACGAATAAAAAAGGAGGGAGGGAGGAGTACTACTCCATCATTATCTCCTTCTAGGGGAACAAGGTTGGGGCGATGAGAGAGGGTGTCGGGGCCTGTGAGATTCTTTCTGGGTACATATACCATGGTGAGATCAAAATTGGCGAGGTCAAGGAGCCAACAAGGTTGTCAGTGATTCAAGGTTTGAGCTGATCAGAAGTAGGTCAGGTTTTTGTGGTCAGTGAAGACCTAGATTGGGTGGGAAGCACCATGGAGGTAGTATCTCCAGGCTTTCAGGGCTCGGATGATTGCAAGGAGTTCACGATCATAGATGTCATAGTTCTGTTCTGCGGGGGAGAGGGAACTGGAGAGGTAAGAACATGGGTACCAATTGCTGTTGGTATCGGTTTGGAGGAGGATTGCTCCAGTGGCAAACTTGGAGGTGTCAGTGGCAATGGCAAATGGGGCTGAGAGGTCAGGAAGTCAAAGGATGGGTTTCGAGAGAAAGAGTGATTTCAGGTTGTCAAACGATGTTTGACAGGAGTCACTCCACTGCCAGGGGGATGTTTTCTTTGTGAGATCAATGAGGGGTCAGGTGATACGGGGGTAGTCAGGAATGAAGCATCGGTAGAAATTTGCAAATCCAAGGAAAGATTGAACATCTCTGAGTTTCTGAAAAGTAGGCCAGGATGCGATACCGTCGAGCTTGACAGGGTTCATGGCGAGCTGGCCTGGTTTGACAATCATGCCCAGATATTTGACTTCGGAGGATGCGAATTTGCATTTCTCAAGTTTGAGATGAAGGTCAAGTTCCTTCATGCATTGGAGGACGCACTTTATCCGTTCGGTGTGTGTCTTCTCATCAGGGGAGAAGATGAGGAGATCATCCATGTAAATAACAAGCCATCTCTTGGCGGTCATATCGTGAAAGGAGTCGTTCATGAACCATTGGAAGGTGGCGGGGAAGTTGGTGAGACTGAAGAACATGACAGTCAGTTCAAAGAGGCCTTTGTGGGTGATGAAGGCTGCCTTCCATTGGTGTCCATCTTTGATGCGCACATTGTTGTATCCCCATCTGACATCAAACTTGGTGAAGAGTTTGGCATCTTTGAGCTTGTCAATGAGGTCAGAGACGAGAGGAAGGGGGTATGCATCATGGATGGTATATTCATTGACATAGCGGTAGTCTCGGCAGGGACATAGACCACCGTCTTTCTTTTTGACAAAGAAGAAAGGGGAGGCTTGGGGTGAGTTCGAGAGGCGGATCTTTCCACTTTTGAGGTTCTCATTGAGGAATGCCTCAGTAGCGGTTCTCTCATCCGGGGAGAGGGGGTAGATCTTTCCAACTTTCGGGGAGAATGAGTCGTCTAAATTGATTTCATGATCATAGGGTTGAGAGGGGGGTACGTGTTCAGTAGCTTCTTTAGAGAAGACTAAAGTGTAGTCAAAGTACTCTGGAGGTAGAGTGGTCTTGGGTTTAGCAAGTTCTGCTGCCATGGTGAGTTCCGTGGCAGTGGTGAGTTTGGCGATTCAAGGGTCACCCAGGGGAATGTGTCGGGATCCTATCTGCATGATGTGGTGGAGTTTTTGGTTGTTGATGGCACAAATCAGATAATCTCGTTCTGGTTCATAGTCAAGGTACTCGTAAAGCCGAGCGTCACAGACAGAGTCAACATTGATATGCCAAGAGGTTTGTGGGAAGGGTCGGTACTGTTGGAAACAAGTCTCGAAGTGTCGGAGATCCTTGTTATGAAGGGAGTTGAGTTCTTTGGATTGGTCGGTGGACTCCTTGATAGAGATGGTCTGAGCAGACCAGTTGATGGAGGGATTGACATCCTTGAGCCAGGGGAGACCTAGGATGACATTCTGATGGCCACAGTCCATCACGTAGAGCATGACTTTGTGGGCAAGTCCTTGAACAGAGATGAAGAGCTCAGAGGTGAAATGAACATCTCCTTTGGTGGTGAGTTGTTCGTTGATGTTAGTGATGTGGAGAGGAGAGGAGAGTTGAGTGGTGGGGAGTTGGTGCTTTTTTACAAAAGCCCAGTCTATGCAGGAAACATCTGCTCCGCTATTGATGAGAGCAGTGGTGTTGACAGTTTTCAATGTGCGCAAGGGTATGACAAGTTGAAGGGGAATCAGCATCGTATTGGGAATAGTAGGTACAGTTACAGCAGCACATTGTCTAGGAGCTTCTCACGTCAATTGAGGGCTCCGTTTCAAAAATCCTTGAAGAAGTTGACCTGGTTGACTTCCAGATTGTCCTCCTCGTCTTTGGTGATCTCTTGGATTTTTGTCTGTTTCTTGGATTGGGTGTTCAAAAAGGTTGGGCACGAGTTGGTGCAGTGTCCTTTCTGCCTACAGTGGAAGCAAAGGCCTTCTTTGAAGCAGCGTTCATGCTCTTCATTGATGAGTCGAGAGGGACAGGAGATAGAATCTACATCCATGGCATTGGGATCACGCTCCTTTGGTGTGTTCGAGGTGGTGAAATGTCGGTAGGGGAGGGGATGTCGTCGTTGGTTAGCAATGTCCTTGGCTAGGTCCCATTGGTTCTGAAATAAGATCACCTTTTCATACCATTTGGTGATGGTGGTGGGTATGGTTTCCATGGACAGGATGTGTTCCATGAGGTGGGTGGAGAGACCTGCTCAATAGCACGAGATTAGGACTTGTTCATCAACGATGGCAGAGAGTTGGACATTGTTTTGGAATTGGGAATTATACCTGAGGAGCACCGCTTTCCAAGATTCTTTTGCTTCCTTGGAAGCCTGGTGTGTCTGGAGCCAGATGATGGCGTTGTTCCAAGACTCTTGGTGTTTGAAGTTGGTGTTGAACGCCTTGATAAAATCCTTTATCATTCCAAAGGTAGGGGGAGAGGTCAAGAGGCATTTGCTGCAGTAGAGAGCAGCCCAAGATTGTGCAGATCCTTCTGTCATGAAGGAGAGGGCGAAGATAACTTTCTTCGTATCAGAGGTGTAAATGTATTTACTGATGATCAGGTAGGTTTGGACCATCTTGAGCCAAGCTTTGGCTTTAGAGAATGACCCATCAAAGGCAGAGGGGGAGGCGATCCTGAGCTCAGCGAGCTTGGTGGTTGTACTTCCAGACATGGCTGGTGGAAACCCAAATGGAGGTTGAGGTCGAGTGATGGTGGGTGGGGACAGTGGAGTCGGGGGTCTGGGAATGTTCAGGCTATGTGATAGCTGATGAGCACAGTCAAGGTCGTGAGATGGATCAGAGATTAGGATATCCTCATCAAGATAATCAGTGGTAGGGTG
Organism: Austroboletus cf. mucosus; assembly: GCA_038093715.1. NCBI lineage: Eukaryota > Fungi > Basidiomycota > Agaricomycetes > Boletales > Boletaceae > Austroboletus > Austroboletus cf. mucosus. The sequence goes on along the minus strand of JBBPST010000463.1, from coordinate 8,244 downwards.
TTCTTCTGAGTCAGAGACATTGGTGGGTTCAGGTGATGGTTCCCTGTACAATCGGTTATCGATACGGGGTCTAGGGTTCTGGGGGCATCTGTGCGAAATGGTGGTGATACACGATGATAGCTAATCAAGAGAAACTTTGACCTTTTGTTACACTTGGCCTGGGTAAGGTCAAGTGTAGCTGCAAAGATGGTCGAGGGTTCGAAGCAGCTACGGATAGGGTTTATATAGAGATGAAACAAGTTTAAGGGTGGGTCGGAATGAAGAAGACATGTCAGCGATAGAATGCGATGAAATCGCGAAGAAGCGGACATATTATGGATGATAGATAAGCATGCATGAGTAATGCATGAGTAAGAAAAGAAAGGGATGTGTCAGCATCTTGGTAATACAATTGTAGACGAGTCATACTAAATAGGTAAGTGGAGATGACAAAGCAGTAAGGTGGGAAGAAAAGAAATAGGGGTCCTTTAAGTCGTAACAGATATTACCACGGATGAAAATGTAGACAGCTGCATCTAAATATGATTGTTTGAAACCCGTGGACTCCAGAGTGGTGCACATTTAGTGGTTCCAGTGGTTTCCATCCTGTTTTATGCCATAGAGCGACTTCTTCAGCAGACAGACAGTATCCTTGGGGTTTCCATCAGCAAAACCTTCTGGCTGCTCCATGTAAACGTCGCAGTCCATTTCACCATTTAAATAGGTGTTTGAGACATCAACAGATCACAAATGGACTTCATGGAGTGCAGCAAGTGCAAGGTGTTAACAGCTGGAATATCACAGCTGGAGTTCACTGTCAGAAACTGTACATTGTATGTAATGTAAAGTGTACAATACCTGGAGTTCACTGTCAGAAACTAAGGAGTGATAATAGTAAAACTCCAACTATAAAGTGTTAGTGATGTGATTGCTCCCCTCTATACTCAGGTATCAGTCAGGTTGTGACTGACAATGTGGCACATATTGTTGATGTTTAATGTTGTTGTGTCATTCACATTTGTAACCTGCAGAGTTCGATGTCTTCCTTCTTTAGTCTTTGACATCGGACTCCAGGTATGTGTAGCTACCCTACATCCTCAATTATAGTCTTTGACATCGGACTCCAGCTGCCTGAATCAGCTGTTTAACAGGTTATGAGCCCTGTGCTTTAACAGTGCTATTTTTACCACCCTTAATCACTACCTACACAGTTTATTTTCACCATTCCCAACTCCGCTACATCCATCAGAAATCATCTCATTTTCCCCCATTCCACCCAAATGGCTTCAGAACAACGCAACCATTGCATTTCGCCTCTAAATAGCAGCAACTACACCACTTGGAGCGAGGAGATGAAGGCTCTATTGCACTCCAAAGGCCTTTGGCGCCTCATTGATGCTAAGGAAAAGCGCCCCAGCTCTGGGGACAAAGAACAAAAAGCCTGGGATGTCAAACAAGACCGGGCTGCAGGCGAGTTGATGCTCAACATCACTCCAGACCAACGAGTCCACATTCAAGCACTCCAGGACGGCCCCACTGCTGTTTGGGCGGCCTTACAGAATCTCTTCATCCAATAGAAGGCCAGCACACGTTTTGTGGCCTATGATGAGTTCTTTAGCATCAGGAAGTGCTCTGATGAGTCTCTGCCTGCCCTCAGTGCTAGAGTTGAGCAGGCCATGTCTAGAATGCAAGAACTCCACCCCAGCATCTTTGATTTGAAGACCTCTGAATAGAACTGAGCTGTATGGCAATGATGCATGCCCTAGGCCCAAACTATGCACATTTTACCTCTTCACTTGCCCTCCTCACTGATCTTGACAAGGACAAGGTCAAAGCGGCATTCCAGACTGAGGAAATCAACAAACGACCTCACCCTGATGCTTCTACATCATTTACCAATGCCACTGTGCTCTCCACCACCGCTTCTGGTTGTTCCTGCAATCCCACATCACCCTTCCCATTCTGTAAACACCCTGGCCACTGTCTATGCAATTGCCGCAATGCAAAATATGCCAAGGACAAATTGAAGGCCTATCGGAGTGGAAAGCGTACCAACCAGGCAAATGCAGCAGCTACCCCCTCAACAGTTGTCCCTGCTGCAGGGGGCGCTCTGTTTGTTGTGGAACGAGCTGGAAATGCAAGTCTTCATTCTGGGGACCCCTCAGACCCTCTCTCACCGCTCCAACTCAACGCTGACACCGATTGGAATGCAGACACAGGCGCCACTTCTCATATGACGCCACACCGTCACTGGCTGTGCAATTACAGCCCTAAACGCGTCCCAATCAAACTTGCAGACAATACTGTTGTCTATTCAGCTGGGGTCAGTTCAGTGGTGTTTTATCTCACTCTAGAGGGAAAGAGAGGTCGAGCGGTCGAGTTTACCAATGTTTTACATGTTCCACACCTCTGGAACAACTTGCTAGCTGTCCTGTATCTAACTCGTCAATCATCATTCCATGTTCACATCAATGCCACTCATCTCACCTTCTCTCATGCTGGAGGGCCCCCACTCTTTGTTGTGCCCATAAATGAACACAATGCCACATTTCTGGATGGTGTAACAGTGCCTATTACTAAGTTTGCCAATCCTGCTACCACTCTGCCTCTGGATTTATCCCTCTGGCATCACAGGCTCGCGCATCATAACACATCAGATGTGAAAGCACTTCTGGAGCGAAATCTAGTCACAGGAATGCACTTGGATGTCAAAACAGTGCTAGACCCAGTGTGTGAGCCATGCCTGGCAGGCAAGATGCATGCAAACCCATTCCCAAGCAGTTCCTGGCGTGCTTCACGACCACTAGAGCTTGTTCACAGCAATGTCCATGCTATCCCTTATCCATCCTTCTCAGGATTCCGGTATTGGGTCACTTTTATCGATGACTTCTCCAGATATTGCTTTGTGCTGCCAATTCGAGCCAAAAGTGATGTTTTTAGCACTTTTAAGCAGTTTAAGGTGTTTACAGAGAACCAGACCAAGAGAAGGATCAAAATGCTGCAGGATGACAAGGGAGGGGAGTATATGAGCAACGCTATGCTCGAATTTACTACAGAATGTGGTATACAATGCCAACACACAGTCCGAGCACATCCCCAGCAAAATGGAGTCACTGAAAGGGCTAATCATGTTCCATCTGAGTGCATTACCACTATGTTGCAGGAATCAGGTTTTGCCATGGCTTTCTGGGGAGAGGCACTTGCTGCACTCGTTCATGTCTGGAATAGATGTCCTACAGCCTCTCTGGACAGCGCTACCCCTTACGAGCTCTGGAATGGATGCAAACCGGACATATCTAATCTTCGAGTATGGGGTTGCACTGCCTATGTGCATATACAGAAGGACAAGCACCCTGCACTACAATCTCACTATGAAAAGTGCATATTTATAGGGTATCCAGATGGCTACAAAGGTTGGAAGTTCTACAACCCTACCATGAAGCGCACCATCATCTCAGAGCGCACTGATTTCGATGAACACCCTGCCAATACTCAGATCCCTGCTGTTCTAGCACAGACTCCATCACAAGCCACCCCCCCTCCCAATTCACCAGTAAACATGCCATTGGTACCACATATACCACTTGACATAGATCTGGAAGAGGATGTTAGCATTGGTAATTGCGCACTCATTTATTATACTTGTTATACTTGACACTTACTTGCCATATCTGTCCATTTGGCACTGTTTACATTGTATCCTTTATAGTCGGAGTTTCACTGTCATCATTCCTTAGTTTCTGACAGTGAACTCCAACTATTGTACACTTTATGTTATGCTTTTGGTTATTACGCGCAACTTAGGATGGAACACATAGTGTGTAGTTCTTCCTGATAGCTATAGAGTGTCCTCTGTGGTGACACTAAGTCCAATAGATGTGGGGGTCTCAAACAAGAGGCAGCGCACTCAGGTTTGGATGCAGGCACTACATGAATTGTGTAGATCTAGCTGAGGAGTATTGTATATGACACTAGGAATATATATACTGACTACAGAGGCTGTGGTCATAGGAATACTTGCCCTAAAAGAGAGATAGGCAGTGGAGGACAGTGTTCATCAGAAAGGCTATGGCTGCACAGATCTAGCTGTGCAGTGATAATCATGAAGGCAATGTAACAAAGGGCAGTTCTACTGTGCATTTGATGATCAGGAAAGCTATGAGGAAATGATCATCAAAGATATCAGAATGAGGCAGAGAAAGAGTAAATGGAGTCGTCCTCAAAAGAGGCAAAGATCATATCAGAATAAGAAGCGTAGTCCGAGGAGTGCATAGAAGTGGAAATTGTAACATTACCCCCGTTGCAAGACTGAGACTCCAACTCAGTACCTTCAAATTCCGAATGGGTCTCTCTCATTTTCGACGACATTGTCATTGTCTCCATCATTCCAGTACTGACATTCGTCAGCCAAATGTTCCCTTCCTCCACAGGCGGAGCATTGGTTTTGTGGGCAGGCATTCTGGAAATGTCCAAGGGCATCTTGTTGGCAGTATGGACAGTGGTAGGACGGGCAGTGTGGTCGGATGTGATCCGGAGATCCGCAGGAGAAGCAAATGATTCTTGGGGGTTTAACGCGTCGAGGGGATGGAGACCTGGGTAAGGGGTCGGGGGTCTTGGGAACGTTCTTTCTGGAATGGGTGGGGGAGGAGGGGAGTCCGTACGTAACCAGGACTTCCTTCTTAGCTTTCCCTTTAGATTTGTGAGAGCTTTTCCGAGACAAAACTGGGGGTACAAAGTGTCTGGGTGGGATGGGTGTTGGGTTCTCAGGAGGGGTAGCTGGGGAGGATAAGAGGTGAAGGATTTTTCCTGCTTCGAAGATCTGTTCCAGCAGTGGTCCTCTGGGTCCGATGATTGGGGGGTTAAGGGCAGCTCGGTGTGGGGAACATTCCTCATACAAGGGGGCATTGGCTGGAGATACAGCATTTTCAGGGTATTTGGTGTTGACAAGGTATCTCTCACAGTCCTCAGGGTCAAGGGCCTTGATGATGGGTCATAGGTATGGTTGTGTGGACAGTCTGGGGAGCGAATTGACGACCCTACAAAATCCCTGGTCAAACAACATGTGCAAGACATAACTTCTGGCTTCGTAGAGGGCGAAGTCAATTCCTTCATCGAAGGAAAGTGCTGGGGAGGGATTGGAGCAGGCTCTTTCTTTGTTATAGGTGAGGGCGAGGAACTGTTTCTAATAGAGTTGAAGGAGTGAGGGGAAAGAATCCCCTTCCAAGAACGGGGGGAGTTCAATGAGTCTGGTGTATAGGGCAGGGCACTTGAGAATGGTAACAAAGAGGGTGTTTCTATGGGTGACTGGGAGACGGTGGACGCGTATAGGAAGCAACTGGGGAAGCCAGGGACCGGAACGAATTGGGAGAGAGGGTAGGGAGGTAATAGATTCAGTCTATTGGGATACGAACTCTGTGGCAAAGAGGTCGAAGTTTCTATGGTTTCGAAGAGGAGGCATTGGTGGAGGAAGACATGTGTTGGGTGATGAGTTTCTAGGTGAGTTTCCTGCTGATTTTATAGGCTCGGAGTAGAGGTAGGGCATTTTGCAGGTTCCTAGCTGTTTCCCATGTGTCGTCGCCACTTCCATAGCCTTTCCATCAGATCTGGTACTGCCTTCTGTTCGCTGATCCCCGATGTGTGATGATTCTTTCTACTTCCCATTTCTGTTTTCCATCAATATGTTCCGGTGGGGGTTGTAAATAGTTCTTCCCATGTTCCGCAGTTTTCTTGAACAAGGATAGCAGGAACGCATGGAAGACATCATGAATTTTCCAAGTTGGGGGAAGTTTAAGTCGGTAGGACACCTTGGAGAGTACCTGGGAGATCTCAAAAGGTCCTTCTCATTTAGAGGCGAGTTTCTTTGATGGGTATTGGTGGGTAAGTTTGTCCCTTCTAGCCATACTTTGTCTCCTATTTTCCAAGGTGTGAAGAGTTTGTGGTGTCGGTTTGCCATAATAGTTCTGCTCCTTTCATGTGCTGCTAAAGCTTCATCTCTTGCTTTCTCCAATTGAGTCATTCTTTCTTCCAGGGCTGGTATGAAGGTTTTGCCTATCTTAGGGTAAGTTCTTGGTTCGTAGCCCATCATCAATTTAAATGGCGACTGTTTGGTGAAGGAGTGCACTGCCGAGTTGTGATGGAATTCTGCCATCAGAAGGAGTTCTGCCCATTTATGGTTGTCTTGGGAGCAGAAGAGTCTTAGGTACGTTTCTAGTTCTTGGTTTACTCGTTCGGTTTCTCCATCTGTCTGGGGGTGATATGCGGATGACAGTGCCAAGTCATATTGCAGTAGTTTTGCCAGTTCTTTTGCGAAGATGGAGGCAAATTGGGGGCCCCTGTCCGAGATGCATTTGTCATGTAGGCCAAAACGTGGGAAAACACAGGTGTAAAATAGCTTGCCAACTTCTTGCACAGTGATATCTTTGCTACAAGAATAGAAGATTACCCTCTTTGTAAGCCCATGGTTGACCATGACCATGATGGAATCAAATCCCTGAGATGGGGGTAGTCCAGTGATGAGATTCACGGAGATCTGCTGGAATGGTCGGGTGCAATTTGATGTAATGAGCATAGGTGGCAGTGTCGTGGAGTGTGTGTTAACTGCAGGTGGCACAGGCAGAGATATATTTGCGGACAAAGATAGCCATTCCTGGCCATCAGTAGTCTTTTTCTAGAAGGGAGAGTGTGCGAAATTGTCTGGCATGTCCTCCTGCATGGGAGGAATGTATGGACGAAACCAACGAGTGTCATGCATCCTCCGGGATGTAGAGTCATCCTTTAAAGTATAGATTCCCTTCAACATAGGCCCAGTCTGAGAGTAGTGAACATGGGAGAGGGATTTCATTCTGGTACATCCCTTTTAGTGCCGTCAGCACGAAAGGGTCAGTTGCAGTTGATTGGTCTATCTTCTCTTTCAAAGCTATATCGAGTGATCGCACGAACAGGTCATCCGAGAGGAGGGTTACCAAGTTGTTGTCTTCCGTGGTGTCTACCTTTTCTTTTCTGGATAGAGCATCGGCTGGTCCCATTTGTGTTCCAGGGACATGGGTAAATGTGAGATCACAATCCTATAAGAACATCTGCCAGCGGGCATGTCTCTGGCTTAATTTCCTGGGGGTGCGAAAGTAGGTGAGGTTCTTATGATCTGTGAGGACCTCAACTGGGTGGGTTGCTCCAAGGAGGTGATGTCTCCAGTCTTCCAGGGCGAAAACTACTGCCAGTAATTCTTGGTCATAGATATCATAGTTTCGCTCAGTTTCTGAGAGGGTGGAGAATCGGTAGGAGCATGGGTGAAGGTCTCCATTTGTGTCTTTTTGCATTAATACTCCCCCTGTCACAGTGAGGGATGCATTGGTCATCACAAAGTACTGTTTTGTTGGGTCAGGGAGTTTAAGTACTGGTTGGATGGAGAAGATTTCTTTCATTTCATCGAAGGCTCGCTGCCTTCTTCTTGTCCACAACCATGGTTCTTTTTTTTTGGTGAGCTCTACCATTGGTTGTACTTTCTGGGAGAAATTGGGGATGAATCTTCGGTAGAAGTTGCAAAAGCCCAGGAAGGATCAAACTTGTTTGACGTTTCCCGGACTGATCCATTCTTTTATTACTGAGAGTTTAGTTGGGTCCATTGCTATCTCTCCAGGTCGTACCACCAGTCCTAGGTAGTCCATGCAGGGTTGGTCAAAGGAGCATTTCTCTATCTTGGCCGAAAGTCGAAGTTCTCTGAGTCATTGCAGGACCTTAAGAGTTCATTCCATGTGGACCATAGGATCGGCAGAATGTATTGCCAGATCGTCCATATAAACTATGAGCCATCCTTCAGCGATATAATCTCCAAAGGCATCGTCCATGAAGGCCTGGAAAGTGGCAGGAGAGTTGCATAGTCCGAAGAACATAACAGTTGGTTTGAAGAGTCCCATTGGTGTGATGAAAGCGGCCTTCCATCTGTCCTCTGGTTTTATGAGTATGTTGTTGTACCCCCACCTTATATCCAGTTTGATAAAGACAGTGGATTCCTTGAGTTTGTCTACTAATTTGAAGATCAGGGGGAGAGGGTAGGCATTCTTGACTGTATGTTCATTCAGGTATCTGTAGTCCTGGCATGGTCTCAACTTTCCATCTTTCTTGGCGACAAAGAAGAATGATGCTGCCTGGGGGGATTTTGAAGGTTGTATTTTCCCATTGGCTAAGTGCTCTTCTACAAACTTTTTGCATGCTTCTTGCTCAGGCAGGGACAGGGGGTATGCCTTGGCTCGTTTAGGGGTGAAGGTG
>JBBPST010000461.1:0-12389 GCA_038093715.1 Austroboletus cf. mucosus | reverse complement strand
CCTTCCTTAGGAGTGGCTCTGTGAGATCCTCGTTATAGCCCTATCTATAGAGCTCTTGGATTTCCTTCTCCTTCATGAGAAGTACTTCTCCCTTAATACGTTTTAATAACTTATCGCCTTCATCTTGGACCAGAATGGTAGCTCTGATCTGCTCCGGCGGAATAACAAGAACTTGCTTGTTATCGGCTTCGACTCCTTCCATGTGATCCTCTCTTCTAGAAAGAGCATTGGCTTTTCCCATGGTGGCACCTGCTTTGTGACACCAAACATGGTTGAATCTAGATAGATATTGTGCCCAGCGCGCTTGTCTCCAGTTCAGATCCTATCTAACCATAAACCACTGGAGATTCTGGTGGTCGTTCCAGATCTCGTATTGGTGTCTAGCACCTTCTAAGTAATGACGCCAGGTTTCCAGCACTCATATCACCGATAGCATCTCCTTATCAGCTACGGGATAATTGCGTTCGGTGTCATTCATACTGTGGGAGTAATAGGCGACAGGGTGCCACTTTTCCTCCTTTAGGATAGATAACACGGCTCCAGTTGCGAAGTCCGATGCATCGCATTCTAGCCTGAATTGGCTGTCTATATCTGGGTGAGCCAGTACTGGTGCCATGGTGAATGCCTTTTTGAGCGTGTCAAACGCTCCTTGTTGTGCCGAACCCCATTCAAAGGGTTGATCTTTTTTGGTTAGGTCGTTCAACAGTCTAGTGATGGTGGCATAGTCGGTGATAAACCGCCGATAAAAATTGGCTAGCCCCAAGAAGCTTCTTACTCCTCGGAGGTTCTTCGGGGTGGGCCATGCCAAGACTGCTTCTACTTTGGACTCGTCCATCCGAATCCCATCTTTTCCCACAATCATGCCCAGAAACTCAACTTCTGTGGTGTGGAATGTGCATTTTTCTGATTTGACAAATAGGTCGTTCTCCTCTAGCCGTGCCAAGACCTTCTTGACAATGGCCTCGTGTTCTTCGAGGGAGTCCGTTTTTGTAAATATCATGAGATCATCGATGTAGACGATGAGACATTCATCCATATCTGTGAATATCTCATTCATCATCGCCTGGAACGTGGCAGGGGAGTTGCACAGGCCGAAGTACATTACTGTCGGTTCGAATGCTCCTCGGAAGCAAACAAAGGCTGCCTTCCATTCATCACCTTCTTTGATGCAAATGTTGTTGTACCCCCATCTAAGATCCATTTTTGTAAATAGCTTTGCCCCATTTAGCTTATCTACAAGCTGTCCGATCAATGGCAGCGGGTAGTTGTTCCGCACGGTGTGTTCATTCAGGTACCTGTAATCCTGAACCATCCTTTTTCGGCCGTCCTTTTTGGGCATGAAAAACACCAGGGAGGTTTGTGGGGACTTAGATGGCCGTATATAGCCTTTTCTGAGCTGGTCATCTATGAACACCGCTACTTCATCTTGTTCTGTCACAGACAGAGGTATGATCCTTCCCTTCTTGGGTTGGAACGTTTCTTTGAGATCTATGGCGTGATCCCAGGGTTTTCTAATTGGCATGCGCTCCAATTCTTCCTTTGAGAAGACCTTTAGCCATTTATGGTAGCATTCGGGTACTAACTCTTCCAGAGTTTTCTCTTGGGGTTTGGGTGGCGCTTCTAGCGTAGCCCGAATATGATAAGCAGTCCATGCTTCCTCTTGTTTGTCAGGATCATCTGCCATGTCTTGACAGATGCGGATAGCACAATTCTGCAAAAGTGTGCAGCTTCGAGGACATCTCGTCATCTCCACTGTGCCTTTTTGCCAATCAATAACAGGGTTGTGCCGCTTTAGCCATGTGTATCCAACAACCAGGGGAATTCCTCCCAAGTTGATGACTTCAGTCAGCATCTTTTCGCGGTGACCTTGAAACTTGATCACTATCTCCGCAGAGTGTGTGATACTGCCTGCTGAGTTCTTGGTGCCGTCTACATTAAATACGGGGATAGGGTGTGGCAATGGTTTCATCGTGATTCCATGCTTCTTTGCCCAAGTTTTGTCAATGAAAACCTGATTGGCGCCGCTGTCTAGCAGGGCCTTGACCTCGTGTAGGTTATTCCTGTGGGAACCAATAGACAGGTTCATCATGATGTCGCTTAGCCCTTTGGCCGTGCGAATAAAGAATTCGTCAGGGAAGGTCTGCATGAGTCTTCCTCTGCCTTCATTGCAGCGAGCCTCCACATGTCAATCCCTTCTTTTGGATTGGCCCCAGATTCTATGATAATCAGGGTTTCATCCACTACTTCGTATCCTTCTCGGATTAAGTTAATGTGGGAGCTTTTGGCTAGCTCCTTCCCTTTACCACTTTGAGACTGGCTCTCTGTGGGTTCCTCGGGTGCATATGTTTCTAAACATAAATATCTATTGGCAACTTGAGTTTCTAGATTACTCAAGCCGCTTTCCTTTTTCCCTTCTTTGAGAAATGGGCACAGATCTCCGCATACGTCATCCCCTTTAGATCCGCCAGGGATCCGTCTTCCTTTTCTGTGGCTTTTGCGCCGTCAGTTTTGGCTTCCTCCCATGAGGTCGCCCCTTCCTCTTTTTTGGCAGCATGTGCCTGCCTTTCTCCCTTTTTGGAGCAAGACTCCTTGTGCTAGTCGTAACAAGGGTCATGTTACGACTTAACGGACCTCTATTTTTTTTCTTCCCACCTTCCTGCTTTGTCATCCCCATTTACTTATTTAGTATGACCAACCTATAGTTGTATTACCAAGACACTGACGCATCCTTCTTCCTTACTCATGCATTACTCATGCATGCTTACTTACCATCCGTAATATGCCCACTTCTTCGCGATTCCATCGCATTCTATTGCTGACATATCTTCTCCATTCTGACCTACCCTTAACTTGGTTCCCCTCTATATAAACCCTAGATACCCTCGATGTATTCCTTATCTTTGACCTCTGCAATCTACCTCATACATCAATTGTCCTTGGTCCCTCAGTCCTCACCCTACTGTTGAGTGGGTGCTCCCTTGATCTCCGTTGAACCAGCAGGTGTCTCCTGCTGCTCCCTTGACTGTCAGTGAGAGTCCCTCTGGGATCCCTGACTTGCCCTCGAATGATGTCGAGTGTCCATACGGAACCACATCCCCCCTTCGAACCTACGAGAGTCCTCACAGATCCATAGCTCCTTTGAACCCTCAACCACCTTTTGTGGCTACTCTTGACCTTACCCAGGCCAAGCGTAACAAAAGATCAAAGTTACTCTTGATCAGCTACCATCGCATATCACCACCATTTCGCACAGACGCCCCCAGAACCCTAGACCCCGTATCGACAACCAATCATACAGGGAACCATCACCTGAATCCACTGACATCTCTGACTCGGAAGAACACCCTGCCACTGATTCTCTTGACGAGGATATCCTGATCCCAGGTCCATCTCATGACCTCGACCTTGCGCATCACCTAGCGCATAGCTTAAACATCCCCAGACTCCCGACCCCACTGTCACCACCCACCGTCACTCGACCCCAACCTCCATTTGGGTTTCCACCAGCCATGTCTGGAAGTAACACCACCAAGCTCGCTGAGCTCAGAATTGCCTCCCCCTCCATCTTTGATGGGTCATTCTCAAAAGCCAAGGCCTGGCTTGAGACGGTCCAAACCTACTTGATCATCAACGAACATATCTACACCTCTGACACGAAGAGGGTTATCTTTGCCCTCTCCTTCATGACAGAAGGATCTGCACAATCGTGGGCTGCTCTCTACCACAGCAAATGCCTCTTGACCTCTCCCCCTACCTTTGGGACGATAGAGGACTTCATCAAGGCGTTCAACACCAACTTCGAACACCAAGAGTCTTGGAACAACGCCATTATCTGGCTCCAGATACACCAAGCTTCCAAAGAAGCAAAGGAAACTTGGGGAGCGGCGCTCCTCAGGTACAACTCCCAATTCCAAAACAACGTCCAACTCTCTGCCATCGTCGACGAGCAAGTCCTAATCTCGTGCTATTGAGCAGGTCTCCCCACCCACCTCATGGAATGCATCCTATCCATGGAAACCGTACCCACCACCATCGCCAAATGGTACGAAAAGGCGGTCTTATTCCAGAACCAATGGGACCTGGCCAAGGACGTCGCTAACCAACGACGACACCCCCTCCCCTACTGACACTTCACCACCTCGAACACGCCCAAGAAGCATGACCCCAATGCCATGGACGTAGACTCTATCTCTCATCCCCCCCCGACTCACCAATGAAGAGTGTGAACACTGCTTCAAAGAAGGCCTCTGCTTGCGCTGTAGGCAAAAAGGACACCATACCAACTCGTGTCCGATCTTCTCAACTACCCAACCCAAGAAACGGACGAAAGTCCAAGAGATCACCAAAGATGAGGAGGACGATCTGGAAGTCAACCAGGTCAACTTCTCAAAGGATTTTTGAAACAGAGCCCTCGGTAGACGCGAGAAGCTCCTAGACAATGTGCCGCTGTAACTGTACCTACTATTCCAAATACAATGCTGATTCCTCTCCAACTCATCGTACCCTCGCGCACATTGAAAACCGTCGACACCACTGCTCTCATCGATAGTGGAGCAGATGTCTCCTGCATAGATTGGGCTTTTGTAAAGAAGCACCAACTCCCCACCACCCAACTCTCCTCTCCTCTCCGCATCACCAATGTTAACGAACAACTCACCACCAAAGGAGGCGTTCGTTTCACCTCTGAACTCTTCGTCTCCGTCCAAGGACTCGCTCACAAAGTCACACTTTATGTAATGGACTGTGGCCACCAGAACGTCATCCTAGGCCTCCCCTGGCTCAAGGATGTCAATCCCTCCATCAATTGGTCCGCCCAGACCATCTCTATCAAAAAGTCCACCGACCAATCAAAAGAGCTCAACTCTCTCCACAACAAGAATCTCCGACACTTCGAGACCTGTTTTCAACAATACCGACCCTCCCCACAACCCCCTCGACATGTTAATGTTGACTCTATCCAAGATGCTCGACTTTACGAGTACCTTGACTACAAACCAGAACGAGATTATCTGATTCGTGCCATCAACAACCGAAAGCTCCACCGCATCATGCGGATTGGATCCCGACACATCCCCCTAGGCAACCCTCGAATCGCCAAACTCACCACTGCCATGGAACTCGCCATGGCAGCAGAACTCACCAAACCCAAGACTACTCTACCTCCAGAGTACTCTGACTATGCTTTGGTCTTCTCTAAAGAAGCCACGGAACACGTACCCCCCTCTCGACCCTATGACCACGAAATCAATCTGAACAACTCATTCTCCCCGAAAGTCGGAAAGATCTACCCCCTCTCCCTGGATGAGAGAACTGCTACCGAGGCATTCCTCAACGAGAACCTCAAAAGTGGAAAGATCTGCCCCTCGAACTCCCCCCAAGCCTCCCCCTTCTTCTTTGTCAAAAAGAAGGACGGCGGCCTCCATCCATGCCAGGACTATCGCTACATCAACGAACATACTGTCCGCGATGCGTACTCCCTCCCCTTCGTCTCTGACCTCATCGACAAGCTCAAAGACGCCAAACTCTTCACTAAGTTTGACGTCCGATGGGGATACAACAACATACGTATCAAGGATGGCCACCAATGGAAGGCAGCCTTCATCACCCACAAAGGCCTTTTTGAACTGACCATCATGTTCTTCGGTCTCACCAATTCTCCCGCCACCTTCCAACGGTTCATGAATGATTCCTTCCGCGATATGATCGCCGAAGGCTGGCTCATCATTTATATGGACAACCTCCTCATCTTCTCCCCTGATGAAAAGACACACACTGAATGGACGAAGTGCGTCCTCCAACGAATGAAGGAACTTGACCTTCACCTCAAACTCGAGAAATGCAAGTTCACCTCCCCTGAAGTCGAATACCTGGGTATGATCGTCAAACCCGGTCAGCTTGCCATGGACCCCGTCAAGCTCGACAGCATTGCATCCTGGCCTACCCCCCAGAAACTCAGAGATGTTCGATCCTTCCTTGGATTTGCAAACTTCTACCGATGCTTCATCCCTAACTACTCCCGCATCGCCCGACCCCTCATAGACCTTACAAAGAAAACCTCCCCCTGGCAATGGAGTGATTCTTGTCAAAAATCGTTTGACAACCTGAAATCACTCTTCCTCTCGAAACCAGTCCTCCGACTCCCCGACCTCTCTGCCCCATTCGCCATCGCCACCAATGCCTCCAAATTTGCCACTGGAGCAATTCTTCTCCAAACTAATACCAATGGTGATTGGCACCCATGTTCCTACTTCTCCAGTTCCCTCTCCCCCGCTGAATGAAACTACGACATCTATGATCGTGAACTCCTTGCGGTCATCCGAGCCCTGAAAGCCTGGAGACACTACCTCCATGGTGCCTCCCATCCGATCCAGGTCTTTACTGACCACAAGAACCTGACCTACTTCCGGTCAGCTCAAACCTTGAACCGCCGACAAGCTCATTGGCTCCTTGACCTCGCTGACTTTGATCTCACCATGGTACATGTACCTGGAAAGAATCTTGCAGGACCTGACGCTCTGTCACATCGCCCCGACCTTGCTCCCCCAGAAGAGGATAACAACGGAGTAGTACTCCTCCCTCCCTCCTTTTTTATTCGTTCCATTGACCTCACTCTCCACGACCTCATTGCTTCCCACTTCAAGGATGACACCATTGTCACCAAAATACTTCAATCCTTTGATGGAACAATTCCCCTGGCATTCCACTCCCGACTCTCCGACTGGCAATTCACTGCCGGTGTTCTCACCTACCAAGGACGTGTCTATATTCCTGCTGACAACACCCTTCGATGTTCCATCCTCCAACGTTGCCACGACCACTCCACAGCCGGCCACCCCAGTTATCTCAAAACCCGTCAGCTTGTCACTGCTGAATTTTGGTGGCTTGGTCTAGCGCAATATGTACGCAAATACATTGAAGGTTGTGCCTCTTGCCAACAGAACAAGACCAACACACACCCTACGGTACCCCCCCTCACCCCCATCAAATCTACCTGCACCCGACCCTTCCAATAGATCTCTTGCGATCTGATCACCGATCTCCCCCTCTCCTCAGGCTTTGATACTCTCTTGGTCGTGGTTGACCATGGACTTACAAAGGGGGTAATTCTTTGCCCCACTAAGAAAACCATCACCACTGAAGGAGTCGCCGCACTCTTTTTCCACAAAGTCTACCTCAGGTTTGGACTTTACGATAAAATCATCTCTGACCGTGGTCCCCAATTCGCTTCCTCCTTTGCCAAAGAGCTTGGAAAAGCTCTCAGATACTCCCTCGCCCTTTCCACTGCCTACCACCCACAGACTGATGGTGAAACTGAATGAGTAAACCAAGAAGTGGAAACCTACCTCTGCATCTTCTGTGGAAGTAACCCCATGTCTTGGTCCGACCTCATTCCCCATGCCGAATTTGCCCATAATCACCGAACCCACTCTGTCACCAGACAAACTCCGTTCTATCTCATGATGGGATACGAACCCCACGCTTTTCCCCCAATCATATCCGATTCCAACATCCCTGCCCTAGAAACACGCCTAAAGTCCCTCACTGCCGCACGAAATGAGGCACTAGCCTCCCATGAACTCGCACGACAAGTCATGGCATCTCGAACTCGTCGTTCCTTCACCCCTTTCACCAAAGGAGACAAAGTTTGGCTAGAAGCCCGAAACCTGAAATGACAGGTCGCTGACCCCAAGTTTGCTTCAAAGAGAGAAGGACCCTTCCTTATCATGAAGGTCTTATCTCCTATCACTTACGAACTCTGACTCCCATGCACCTGGAAGATTCACCCAGTCTTCCATGCTTCTCTCTTATCCCCCTATCGCAAAAACCCCGTACACGGCCCGAACTTCCCTTCTCCTCCACCTGACCTTATCAACGGAGAAGAGGAATACAAGATCGAAAAAATATTACAATATCGCGGACCTCCATCCTCCCATTCCTTCCTGATCCGATGGAAAGGATATACGGCAGAAGAAGACTCTTGGGAACCCGAAAGAAATCTATTTCATTCAAAGTCCGCACTTAAGGACTATAAACAATGTCACCCTTCCACGTTTCCTCAGATCAATCGCATATCCCTCTCCAACATGTCTATCGGTCCTACCTCCTCTCCCACTCAAACTCGTACCCCCCTTGTCGAGGACACCTCCTCCGACATAGTCAAAACCGGCTGGAACACCACAGCCAACAATGAAGAATATCTCTCTCCCTCGACTTATATTCCCCCAGTTCCCCCTACTTCCATTGCCATCATTCCCCTTGCACAAAGACTCTCCGCTCGCCCTCTCTCATCCATCCCTATTCCCCCTCTTGCTCTTCCTCTTCGTCCAGAACCTCTCCCCGACAGTCTAGTTCTCGATACAATCCACACCCTCCAAAACTGTCACCACGCCACTACCATCGATGCCCACACCGACATGAACTCCCCATTCCTCCTCCTCTACCGAATCTTCCTCACCAACTCCTGCTTGGGCCTGATTGCCCAGAACTCCCCCCCTTACGCCAGCAAAGCGTTACAAAACCTACTCCTCCACAACCTCCAAAGATCTATGGAGGAAGACCTCGTGCAACTTATGCACCAACTTGAGATGACAGACTTTTTAGACGATGTCTTGCGATATGTGCGAGAACTAAACCTCCCCTTCCCGACGACATCCATGGCAACCACCCCCTCCGCTTCCTCATCCCCCCTCGCTCCAGAAGAGGTTACTGCCCTGGAATGCGCAGAAAACTATTGGACTGGCAATAATGGCACTACCACTCTCGCATCCAACCACCCCCGATACCATGAATCTTGCTTTATCTGCAGACATCTCGGACACACTCAGGTCTATTGCACCATGTATGAATGTCTATACTGCCACCGCCCTGCCCCAGGACATACCCAAGGGACATGCCCCTCCCGTCGTCGTTCCCCCGCACCTCTTGTCTCTCCCTCTCCGTCGTCTCCCATCTCCCATAGGTCCTCGCACTCTTCTAGGTCCTCAAGTTCTGGTTCCCGTCCCCTTTCCATCCAACCTCGCGGTACAGTTTACCGATGTTCTCGTCCCCGGGTACCTACCCCTCCTCCGGTAGAGGATTACGACTACGATGACTCAATCATCGATAGCACCGGCTGGGGTAATATCACTGGTTCCCCATGCGACTCACCTTGATCTTCATCAAGGATTCGATTGTACAACAGGGGTAATGTTACAACTTAATGGACCCCTATTTCTTTTCTTCCCACCTTCCTGCTTTGTCATCCCCATTTACTTATTTAGTATGACCAACCTACAGTTGTATTACCAAGACACTGACGCATCCTTCTTCCTTACTCATGCATTACTCATGCATGCTTACTTACCATCCGTAATATGCCCACTTCTTCGCGATTCCATCGCATTCTATTGCTGACATATCTTCTCCATTCTGACCTACCCTTAACTTGGTTCCCCTCTATATAAACCCTAGATACCCTCGATGTATTCCTTAACTTTGACCTCCACAATCTACCTCATACATCAATTGTCCTTGGTCCCTCAGTCCTCATCCTACTGTTGAGTGGGTGCTCCCTTGATCTCCGTTGAACCAGCAGGTGTCTCCTGCTGCTCCCTTGACTGTCAGTGAGAGTCCCTCTGGGATCCCTGACTTGCCCTCGAATGATGTCGAGTGTCCATATGGAACCACGTCCCCCCTTCGAACCTATGAGAGTCCTCACAGATCTGTAGCTCCTTTGAACCCTCGACCACCTTTTGCGGCAACTCTTGACCTTACCCAGGCCAAGCGTAACAGGTCACTTTTGATAAGCGATGATTTGTAATCTTCTAGAAGCTAGCGGCTGGTGTGATGCTCTTCCTCATTGAGCAGGCAAGAAATGGTGAGCTTGAGGGTGAGTTCCGAAGGCTTGACAGCATCGAGAGCTACGATAGTAGCATCATATTTGGAGGAAAGGCCAGAAGTGAGGACAACAATAGTGAGAAGGTCGGGAAGCTCAATTCCGATGTCCTTCATCAAATGCGCCTGTGCCTTGACATCTCCAATCCATGATGTAATGAACTGAGTGGGACTTTTCTCCATGCAGGAAAATTTTCACATGGCAGCGAGTTGCATGGAAAGTCCACGGGCACGATGGACACTGGCAAGAGAGTCCCAGATGACTTTGGGATTGTCACCTTGGACATGAATGATCTGGCTATCCTTGACATACAGTGCGATTTCAGCAGCAGCTTTGAGTTGGCATGAGGCAAAATCTGTGAGCTCCTTGGGTTTTGCTAAGTTATCAGGAGCAGTGTCTTTGCCAGAGACAATGTCCCAGAGGTCGGCACGGATGAGTTATCCATGCATACACACATGCTGATATGACTCCAAATATGATAGAGTTATATAAAGTAGCTTTGCAAGACTGGAAAAGTCTTGTCGTGTGGAGGATTGGATTTGAGATTTGATCCAAATGATCAAATCTCTTAAGATGGGGATTCCACCTTAGAGCTTGGGGTTTATATATTCGTCTACGGTATTGGTACATGTTTGGTGATAATACTTAAAGGGAAATCATATGATGATAAGGGAGAAATACATGATTGGCTGATAAGCCGGAGCATATCCTATTGGTTGATAAGAAAGGCATGAGGTATGACATCATAGATAAGAGATAAGAGGTCTAGAGCATATGTCATAGCATGTGACTGGTCACGTGACGAGTCTAGGCATAGATCACATGATGGAGGTCACGTGACACAAAAACGAGAAAATGTTCTAAGTCATAAGTGTCAGTGATGAGAACATATTTTCTAAAGCATAGGGTCGAGAGTTCGAATCAGAGTGAAAGCATACGATAAAATATAGTGTTCATAACACATGCCAGGTGAGGTAATTAGCCTCATTGAGTTGTGGCATCACAGTCATGTTAAGGATGGTGGACATGGTGGTGAAAACGAATGTCGGAGAATGGGGAAAAGGGAGCGAAGAGGGGAGCGATCCAGATATTTTGCAGTGCCTGTGACACAGCCCATTGGTCAACAGCACACTCGCACAGCCCATTGTGTGACTACCGAATTTTTCAATACCCCGGTAATGCAAGGTATGGTCCATTATGTTGAAAAGTCGGGCGCCGGGAATGCAGCTTGCTGATCAGGCGTGATGAAACGACGCAGGGTTATTCGCGATAACGGACAAGGTATGCTACCACATGTGTGCTACACCATAAGCTAGGTACTGTATAGTATTATGTAAGCGCGGTCAGTAGTGATGTACCGTAGCAAACGAATCCAATTCAACAGATGTAACAGCTGACAAGGAAGACATCTGGCTTTGTTGCCTCATTGCCAAAGTGTTTGCACTGCCCCGCAACCCAACAATTCTATACAATGATAACCAATCCACTATCGTGCTTACCAAAGACAGTAATTATCATGCTCATACTAAACATATAGATATCCACTATCATTTCATTCATTTTTCTATTGACAAAGGTTCTATTCGTTTACTTTACTGTCCTACTGATAGCATGATCGCCGATACCCTTACCAAAGCGCTCCCTTCCGCTAAAGCTAAATATTTCGCCGCAGAACTTGGACTTCGCGCCGTTTAAGGGAGAGTGTTAGAATTTATCTAGTTAGCACGCAAATATCGATCCTTACCGTTCTTACCTAATCATGTTCGTTTTCTATCGCGTAGTTCAGTTTCCCTTCCTCAGTCGCACTCGTCGTGTGTCTGAGGTAAGACCGTCTTTTATACTCGTATATTACTTGCAGCTAACCTGTATGTTGTAGCTATATCTCGTACAGGTAATATATCAGTCGCACTCGTCGTGTGTCTGAGCTAAATCTCGTACACACCAGCTACTCGGTCCTCAGGCCTCGAGTGTCTGAGTACCTCTTCAAGTGACTTCCCGTAAGAATTTAGAGATGATTTCCGTTTTGTACAACTACATACTCAACAGGGCCGCTATTTATCGCACGGCACACGTCGGGCATCTGTCGCCGCACACCTACTCACGCGGTTTATTTCGATCAGAACATATTACTTCCCTAAATCCTTGCACCCACTTGATGATGCCTCTCATGGTCGATACACCCTCTCCGATGTATCTACGGGTATTTGAAAGCCTCTCCACTGCGCACTACCTTCTCGGGGCAGTGCTCGGGGCAGCGATCGCCACCATCCTGTACAGGAAACGTAAGACCTCACTGACCTCCAAGAACGACATTCCTCTCCCACCCGGCCCCCCTGCACACTGGTTCTGGGAGATTGGTATGCCCACCGTCGAGTGAGACCGACTCCGATTTGTTGTTGATGACTGACTGACTCGACCCAGTATCGCGCGCTCTCTTGCTGACTTGGTTACCGAATACGGGCCCGTGATCGCATTGCGCAAGGGCAGTCAAGTCACCATCGTGATCGGGCGTTTC
>JBBPST010000459.1:0-12409 GCA_038093715.1 Austroboletus cf. mucosus | reverse complement strand
TATATTTTGTACTTCTCATATGGAAATGACAGCTACCGTTTGGCTCACACCGTCACCCTCTGGGACCGTCTCCCTCCACCGTTTTACTGTCAACAAGACTGTACTGCCAGTCTCTACCGCTACTCACGACCTCACGCATTATACCGACATCTCTGGACTTCCGGACTACCGACACTCAGAACTCCGGACTTCCGAATAGTCCATTGGTGTGCCTCCGACTTTGGCCTGGTCTCATTCCCTTGAATATAGAGTCCCTCTGGGGCGAACCTAATCGCTCCCCACACAAACCCGGACACTATAGGGTGGTCAGAACTATCAGGATACCTGGTACCAAGTTCACTCACCCACCTTTCTGTTTTTAAACTGGTACAATTACCAGGAGCCTATACTGTGACCTAGAAGGGTCTATGAAGCAAATCCGGTGAAGTTACGCGCAGGTAAGGCTTACCTTAGGCAAGGCCCCTACTACGTTAGGCCTTACCTATGACCAAGAGCAGTGCTGAAGACGCCTGCTAGAGGATACCCCACCCTCTCCCCCTTTATGTATTTGGAGTACTAGACACCATTCCAAAACAATATACTTTGTATAAAGCGGCGATTCTAAACCGCTGGTACGATCGCTTGACGTGAGAAGAGTACGAAAGAAAGCTACAGGAGCTATATGATCTGATCTGTGATCTAGATCACCTGTTGTACGAAGCAAGGCTTGACGAACTAGCCTTTCTCTTAGCTAATCCCATCCCGCCCAATGTCGACGCCCACTCTGGCAAAAGTCGTGGCATTGGTAAATGTGCAGACAGCCCAAATATAAAATCTACTCAACGCAGTGGTGGCACTGCAACAGGAAAAAGCCGCGATAGAGGTCAACCTGCAGGAAGCTGCAGTGAAGTTGGCCAACACCAAGACACACGCCCAAGAAAATGAGGTGCGGACTCGGGAGGTGCTCTCACTTGTGGACTGGGGTTCCCAAGGTGGAAGGGCGGCTGGAGGTAGTGGAGGAGGCTCCAAGGTGGAGATCTTCTTGGACCCCGGGACCTATGATGGTACCCGTGGGAAGTTTGAGGAGTGGTGGGTCAAGATTCAGTCTTGGCTGAACTCCCACCCAAGAGAATTCGCGACGAAGCTGCTAGACAGCACGTTCGCACCCAATGGGCCGAATAGGGCCTATGCTATTTTATCACGACTCAAAGGAGTCAAAGGGGCCTATGTAGCCGAAAGAGAGCTACTCCATTTGGCCAACGGAACAAGTACGCTGACAGATTGGGACAATCTTGGCGTGGAAATTGAGGGGCTCTTCCGACCCCAACTCCAGAAGGACTGGGCGATGCAGCAGATCACGTCATTTAAACAAGGAACTGCGGACATAGACACATTCTTGTCCAAATGGGTCTTGCTATATGAGCAGGCCAAAGTAGGATCTCAATTCGGGATCTGTTACGAACACTTATTTTACACTCTTTATTATTTTCCTCATGCTTTATTCGAACTCTAGACTCTCCACTTATGGAAACAACCTCCCACACCAAGGAGACTGGACTTATCGTATGCTCACTTTCCATATCACGTGACCCTTGTCACGTGACTTCTCACATGACTCCTCTTACACAATTATGCTTACTCACGAGGGCTAGACCCTTATCTCTTATCTATGATGTCATATGCTTATCCTCCAATAGGGCATGATCCAGTTATCATCCAATCATGTATTTCTCCTTATCATGGTATGATGTCCTGATTAGTATTTAGGGACAAACATGTACACACAGTATGTAGCACTATATAAACCAAGGCGACTGTGGGTAACTCCCCAGTTTTGAAGCCTTGGATCTTCCCTCATAACCAAGTCCCTTCTCCTCCTAAAAGTCAGAGGTCCACCCAGCCTTTGTCTACCTCTAAAGCACTTGAGTGTTTCACTGCTTCAAAACTACCACAAGGTCCGACAACATGGTCTCACCTTGCAAGAATGCCCCACCACTACCTATGTAGCATCAAAGAGAAGCATGTACCAACGTCTTTGAAGTTATCCGACCAAGCCTAGTAGTAAGACACTATAGGGGATCGCGTATAGGACTGTACTCACAGACGTAGTGAGCCACAGCCACTTCCAGACACAGGGCTCGGGTGCCGCTTTTGAGCGCACAGCAGAGAGGGTAGAAGATCGGCCAGTGGAAGTAAAGGTCGAAGAAGAAGAAGAAGGTCCTGCTTGGGGAGTAGGACATATCCCAGAGGAAGTAGCGGCAGAAAGGATAGTAAGGGCAATCCTAGGACGAAGCCAGTCCTTCAATATCCGTAGCACCCCCGGTCGCATCAAGGAGTTCCCTGAGGGAGACCCCAACGACACCCTAGTCCTTCAAAGCATCAATACTGGGGAGATTGTGAGGGAGCTGATTGGAGTAGAAGTTGCCACGCAGCTGATAGAAGAAGAAGTTGCCCATTGGAAAGAGCGCCCCTGCGTGAGAACCATCAAGAAGCCTTGGTTCCACACCCCACGAGAAGTCATTCCACGATCTTGATGGGTCTATGAAGCAAACCCTGAAAAGCAGAGGCTAAACAGGGCTGAAAGAAGAAGAGGGCCACTCTACGTGCGACCCTACCTATGACCGCATACAAGGCTTAGAGAGCCCACCCACGGATATCCCACCACTTCCCCCTTCACCCACGTAGAATACTAAAAGTGAAGGCAATATCATATTTCCCTTTCCCCTTTCGACTTAAGAGAAAAGTCGGAAACAAAAATCTTCGCATGGAATAGAAAGCCGACGAAGAAGAAGCATGACGAGCATACCAAGCGAAATTAGCTCAGCTCCATAAGCTTGCAACTTCCCCCGCCCCCCTACACAAAGAATGTCTGCTGGACAGGAAGATGTCTTTGTCCCCTTTGTCAACGCTGCAGGCAACATTGACACACAAAAAATCTCAGACCTCCTCATGGCCATGAGGGTCGAGATAGAAAAGTTAAAGAGAGACCACAATGCTGCAGAACTGATGGCAGCAGACCTTGCCAAAAAAGCTCGTCTGGCCAATAAGAAAGCAAATGAAGTGGATCAAAGGATTTGCGAATTCATGGGCTTGCGGAATTGGGCAGGAATACCCAACCAAGCAGGCGGATCAAGTCTTCCAGAAGTAGCAGGAAGCAATCGGGTTGAGATCTTCTCCGACCCTGGGTCATATGATGGCTCAAAAGAAAAGTTTAAAGAATGGTGGATGAAGATGAAGGCCTGAATGGAAGCCAATCCAAGGCAGTTCACCATCAAGGACCCCCACATGGAGGGGCAATTCCTCGTGCACAGCCCTAACTGGGCATTTGCGGTGCTGTCCCACCTCAAAAGAGTAAAAGGCAGCTATTTTGCAGAAATGGAGCTTAACAAGCTCGCTGCCAGGGAGTCAGAAATGGTAGTCTGGCCCAAGCTGGTGGAAAACATTGAGGGTCTATTCAGGCCTGTACTACAAAAAGATTGGGCGATGAAAGAGATCTCCTGATACAAACAAGGAAGCCAGGACATCTACACATTCTTGGCTAAGTTTCAAACCTTGGCCTGGCAGTCAGGGTGCAATGACCGACACGCGGTCTTCTTGTTGGAGCAAAATGTCTCCAACAAGATCAAGAAAGAGATGTTCCA
This sequence comes from Austroboletus cf. mucosus, assembly GCA_038093715.1. Lineage (NCBI taxonomy): Eukaryota > Fungi > Basidiomycota > Agaricomycetes > Boletales > Boletaceae > Austroboletus > Austroboletus cf. mucosus. The sequence goes on along the minus strand of JBBPST010000459.1, from coordinate 8,789 downwards.
GATGGGAATGAGAGGATTGGATCTGGGATCCACCTATAAAAACATCCAGATCATCAGAACAAGGCTGGAGGCATATAAGATGGCCACAGCATAGAGGAAAAGGCAGTGACAGGAACGTCAACGCCACCTCTTGGGAAAAGAAGAGGAAAAGGCAGTGACAGGAACGTCAACGCCACCTCTACCCCCGGAGGAAGTAAAGGGGCATGTTACGCTTGCGGCAAGACTGGGCATCTTGCCAAAGACTGCAAGAACCCCCAGCCCAAGTGTCCAGAATGCGGGTGGCAGGGGGCCCACAAAGAAACCTGCCCAAAGAAGAAAACAGGTAGCCAAGCACGTGCCGCCAAGGCAGAAGGAGCGACCTCGTGGGACGAGGAAGCCAAAACGGAAGGAGCCAAAGCGGCCGAAAAAGAAGAAGGATCCCTGGCGGATCTAAAGGAGATGTCATATGCAGAAATACGTGCACACTTCTCCAAAAAGGGAAAAGGAAAGGCGAACTGAAGGAACTAGGAACTCAGTTTGCCAAAGTAAATAAGTTTATACCAGTGAAATGCACGTTTCATGCCACAGAGGTAGAGTTCCTGGGCATGATCGTGGGCACCAATGGTGTTCGCATGGATGAAACCAAAGTAAAAGTGGTTCTGGAGTGGCCCGCACCAAAGAACCTCCAAGGAGTAAGGAGCTTCTTGGGGCTAGCAAACTTCTACCAGCGATTCATTTCAGATTACACTGCCATCGCAAGGCCGTTGAATGACCTTACCAAGAAAGACACCCCCTTTGTGTGGGGTGAGAAACAACAAGAAGTGTTTGACATGCTAAAAAGGAAGTTCACCACTGCCCTGGTCATGGCATTCCCCAACATCGATTGCCAATTCCATTTAGAATGCGATGCCTCTGACTACGCAATGGGTGTGGTGCTATCTATCCAAAAGGAGGAAAAGTGGCACCCTGTTGCCTATTACTCACACTCCATGAACAACCAAGAACGGAACTACCCAGTCGCAGATAAAGAACTTCTGTCAACTATACAAGCTCTTGAAATGTGGAGACACTATTTAGAAGGTGCTCGCTTCCAAGTTGAAATATGAAACGACCATCAGAACCTGCAATGGTTCATGGTGAGACAGGATCTCAACCGAAGACAAGCGCGCTGGGCGCAGTATCTATCAAGGTTCAACCACGTGTGGTGCCATAAAGCTGGTGCTACCATGGGAAAGGCCGACACCCTCTCCCACAGAGAAGATCATGCAGAGGGAATGGAAGACGATAACAAGCAGGTCTTAGTTATTCCGCCGGAGCAGATCAGATCTACCATTCTGGTCCAAGATGAAGGCGATAAGTTATTGGAACAAATAAAGAAGGCTGTACTTCTATTGAAAGAATCAGAAGTCCAGAAGCTCTACGATCAGGGCTACGATGAAGATCTCACAGAACCCATCCTAAGAAAAGATGGTAAAATCTATGTTCCTCCAGATGTAGATCTGCGCCGAGACATGGTAACGAACTGCCACGACACCCCTTCCACCAGACACCCCAGTCAGGAAAAGACGATAGGCCTTCTGAGAAGGTTCTACCACTAGCCAGGGATGGCTAGTTACATAAAAGATTACATCGCTAGATGCGATGTTTGTCAAAGAATGAAGATGGGCAACAAGCCGCCAGCCGGCAAGCTCGAACCCTTGGAGCTTAGTACAGCACCATGGGTAGATGTATTGGCAGACTTCCTGACGGATCTGCCTCCCTCCTGTAATTATGACTCGGTCCTCGTTGTCGTTGATCGATTTAGCAAAGAGGTCGAGTTTATCCCTTGCACGAAGTCAGTTACTGCACTAGACACAGCCTGACTCTATCTAACACACGTGTGGACCAATCATGGCATCCCATGTTCTATCGTATCAGATTGAGATCCCCAGTTTGCATCACAGGTGATGAAGGGACTGCTAGAACACCTCGGTATCAAACCTAAATTATCCATGGCATCTCACCCACAGACAGATGGGCAAACAGAACACATGATCTGAGAACTCCAGCAGTATCTCCAGATGTTCTGCCACAAGAAGCAGGCTGATTGGGTGGACTGGCTTCTCATAGCCCAATTCAGTTATAACTCTAAGAAGCAGGCTTCAACCCAGAAGACCCTGTTCGAAGTCACACGGACTTACCAACCATGTATGGGGATAGAACCCAGCACTTCAAAGGCGCCAGCTGCCAATGAATTAGCCAATAACATATCTAAAATATTAGAATCCATAAAGACCAATCTTGAGCAAGCTCGAGATCAGATGAAGATCCAAGTGGACAAACACCGTTCGGAAGCAAAAAAGTACACCATTGGAGATGAGGTGCTTTTAGCAACAGAAAACCTTCGGTTAACGAGGGAATCTAGAAAACTGACGGAGAAGTGGCTGGGACCCTTCAAAGTCACATGATGCATAGGGAATAATGCAGTTGAACTGAAACTCCCATGCACTATGCATATTCACCCTGTGGTAAACGTATTGTGGGTAAAACCCTATCTATACTGCTTCGACGGTCAACCAACCTTCAATCCTGGTCCGGTCCATGTCATGGACAATCTCGAAGTCGAGTATGAGGTGGACCATGTGGTTGACGCTCGCTGGAAAGGCCAAAGAAAGGAATATTTAATTCATTGGTCAGGATACTCCAAGGAAGAAAGAACCTGGGAACCCACATCTAACTTAACAAACGTGGCAGAAGCACTCACCCATTTCCACAAACTGAACCCTAAAGCACTAGCCCACTCAGCTTTCACTGATAGGTTCGGTATATTTAACCCCTATGATAATGTCACCATACCTGTTGAGGTTGACCCGGAGTTTCAACCATAGAGAGGGGGTGGTGTTACGAACGCTCTTTTCACTCTTTTATTATTTTACTCATGCTTGATTCAAACTCTAGACTCTCTACATATGGAAATATCTCTTATACCAAGGAGATTGGACTTATTGTATGCTCACTTTCATATCACGTGATCCTTGTCACATGACTTCTCACATGACTCTACTTACACAATTATGCTTACTCATGAGGGCTAGACCCTTATCTCTTATCTATGACATCATATGCTTATCTTCCAATAAGGAATGATCTGGTTATCATCCAATCATGTATTTTCTCTTATCATGGTACAATGTCCCGATTAGTATTTAGGGACAAACATGTACACACAGTATGTAGTCCTATATAAGCCAAGACGACTGTGGGTAACTCCCCAGTTTTGAAGTCTTGGATATTTCCTCACCACAAGTCCTCCTCCTCTAGTTGAAGGTCCACCCAGCCTTTGACTTATTCTTAAGAAGTTCGAGTGCTTCAAGTGGCATTTCTTAAATTAGCTGCTGGTTCCCAGGTGCGCTCCTCTTCGGAGTAATCCGACCAGTGAACTAAATATTCCTTCCTCCTCCCCTTTTGTCGTGCATCCACGATGTGGTCGACTTCGTACTCGGCTTCTAGCTCCTCTGATACGAAGACCGGCCCAGGGTTGAAGACAGGTTGGCCGTCAAAGCCATAAACATATTTTTTGATCTGTGATACATTAACCACCGGATGTATTTTCATTGTTTTAGGTAGGCGCAGTTCAACTGCGTTATTACCGATAAGCTTAGTTATTTTAAAGGGGCCCAGGAACTTCTCCATGAGCTTCCTTGATTGGCGCATGATGTGCAGATTTTCTGTGGATAGGAGAACTTCATCTCTGATCACATATTTTGGGGCATTAGAGCGGTGCCTATCCACTTGAGTTTTCATGTGCGATTGCACTTTTTCTAAAGAGAATCTAGTCTCTTCTAATACTTTAGTTACTTTATTGGCAAGCTCATCGGCAGCCGGTGCCTTTGAGGTGCCCGGTTCTATCCCCAAACGGGGTTTGTAGGTCTGTGTGACCTCAAATGGTGTTTTCGGGGTAGAAGCCTGCTTTTTTGAGTTATAGCTAAACTGGGCGATGGATAACCACTCGGCCCATTGATCTTGCTTTTCATGGCAGAAGATCCGGAGATACTGCTGTAGATCTCGGATCATTCACTTTGTTTGACCGTTCGTCTGTGGGTGAGTGGCGGTGAATAACTTAGGTTTGATACCAAGCTGATCTAGCAGCGAGGTCATGACTTTGGATGCGAACTGCAGTCCTCTGTCAGATACAATGGAACGTGGGATCCCATGGTTGGTCCACACGTGTTTTAAATATAGCCATGCCATATCTAGGGCAGTGACTGTCTTGTTGCAGGGGATGAATTCCACTTCTTTACTGAATCGATCAACAACTACTAGAATGGAATCAGAGCCCATAGATAGTGGCAGATCCATCATGAAGTCTGCCGAGACATCAAGCCAAGGAGCATTCGGTAGCTCCAAGGATACGAGCTTGCCCACTGGGGGTTTATTGCCCATTTTTGTGCGTTGACAAACGTCGCATCTAGCAACGTAGTCTTTTACATAGGTGGCCATTCCTGGCCATATATAGAATTTGGCTACCAAAGCCAGGGTTTTGTCCATACCGGGGTGTCCTACCGCGGGCATGTTGTGACAGCTTGTGACTATGTCTCTCCGTAGATCTGGTTCATCTGGAACAAAGATCTTTCCATCCTTCCTTAGGAGTGGCTCCATGAGATCCTCATCATAGCCCTGTTTGTAGAGCTCTTGGATTTCCTTCTCCTTCATGAGAAGTACTTCTCCCTTAATACATTTTAATAACTTATTGCCTTCATCTTGGACCAGAATGGTAGCTTTGATCTGCTCTGGCGGAATAACAAGGACTTGCTTGTTATCGGCTTCGATTCCTTCCATGTGATCTTCCCTTTTAGAGAGAGCATCGGCTTTTCCCATGGTGGCACCTGCTTTTTGACACCAAACATGGTTGAATTTAGATAAATATTGTGCCCAGCACACTTGTCTCCAGTTCAAATCCTGTCTGACCATAAACCACTGGAGATTCTGGTGGTCATTCCAGATCTCGTATTGGTGTCATGCACCTTCTAAATAATGATTCCAGGTTTCCAGCGCTCATATCACCGATAGCATCTCCTTGTCAGCTACAGGATAGTTGCCTTCGGTGTCATCCATACTGTGGGAGTAATAGGTGACAGGGTGCCACTTTTCCTCCTTTAGGATAGATAACACAGCTCCAGTTGCGAAGTCCGATGTGTTGCATTCTAGCCGAAATTGGCTATCTATATCTGGATGAGCCAGTATTGGTGCCGTGGTGAATGCCTTTTTGAGCATGTCAAACGCTCCTTGTTGTGCTGAACCCCATTCAAAGGGTTGGTTTTTTTTGGTTAGGTCGTTCAACGGTCTAGCGATGGTGGCATAGTTGGTGATAAACTGCCAATAGAAGTTGGCTAGCCCCAGGAAGCTTCTTACTCCTCTGAGGTTCTTCGGAGTAGGCCATGCCAAGACCGCTTCTACTTTGGACTCGTCCATCCAAATCCCATCTTTTCCCACAATCATGCCCAGAAACTTGACTTCTATGGCGTGGAACGTGCATTTTTCTGGTTTGACAAATAAGTCGTTCTCCTCTAGCCATGCCAAGACTTTCTTGACAATGGCCTCATGTTCTTCAAGGGAGTCTGTTTTTGTAAATATCATGAGATTGTTGATGTAGATGACGAGACACTTGTCCATGTCCATGAATATCTCATTCATCATCGCCTGGAATGTGATGGGGGAGTTGCAAAGGCCGAAGTACATTACTGTTGGTTCGAATGCTCCTCTGAAGCAAACGAAGGCTGCTTTCCATTCATCACCTTCTTTGATGCGAACATTGTTGTACCCCCATCTAAGATCCATTTTTGTAAATAGTTTTGCCCCATTTAGCTTATCTATAAGCTAGCCAATCAACGGCAGTGGGTAGTTGTTCTGCACAGTGTGTTCATTCAGGTACCTGTAATCCTGAACCATCCTTTTTCGGCTGTCCTTTTTAGGCATGAAAAACACTGGGGAAGTTTGTGGGGACTTAGATGGCCATATATAGCCTTTTCTGAGCTGGTCATCTATGAACGCAGCTACTTTGTCTTGTTCTGTCACAGACAGAGGGATGATCCTTCTCTTCTTGGGTTGGAACATGTCTTTGAGATCTATGGCGTGATCCCAGGATTTTCTAATCTGCATGCGTTCCGATTCTTCCTTCGAGAAGACCTTTAGCCACTTGTGGTAGCATTCAGGTACTAGCTCTTCTAGAGTTTTCTCTTGGGGTTTGGGTGGTGCTTTAGGGATAGGGCATGGCAACGGTTTCATCGTGATTCTGTGCTTCTTTGCCCATGACTCATTGATGAAAACCTGATTGGTGCCGCTGTCTAGCAGGGCCTTGACCTCGTGGAGGTTATTCCTATTGGAGCCAATAGACAGGTTCATCATGCAGTGCCAGGATCGCACAACTATTAGAAGAGGGCCATACTACGTCAGGCCCTATTTACGTACATGCGCAGTGCTGAAGAAGCCTGCTAGAGGCTACCCCACCCTCTTCCCCTTTACGTTCCTGGAGTATTAGACACCATTCCGGAACAATACACTTTGTATAAAGCGGCGATTTAAACCGCTGGTACGATCGCTTGACGCGAGAAGAGTACAAGAGAAAGCTACAGGAACTTTATGATCTAATTTGCGATCTAGATCACCTGTCGTACGAAGCAAGGCTTGACGAACTCGCCTTTCTGTTAGCTCATCCCATCCCTCCCCATGTCAACACCCACTCTGGCAGAGGTTGTGGCATTGGTCAATGTGCAGATGGCACAAATTCAAAATCTACTCAATGCAGTGGCGGCACTGCAACAAGAAAAAGCTGCAATGGAGGTCAACTTGCAGGAAGCTGCAGTAAAGTTGGCCAACACCGAGACACGCGCCCAAGAGAATGAGGTGCGCACTCAGGAGGCTCTTTCACTTGTGGATTGGGGTTCCCAAGGTAAAAGAGCGGCCAGAAGTAGTGGAGGAGGATCCAAGATGGAGATCTTCTCCGACCCCGGGACCTATGATGGGACCCGTGGGAAGTTTGAAGAATGGTGGGTCAAGATAAGATCTTGGCTGGATTCCCACCTGAGAGAGTTTGCAACAAAGCTGCTGGACGGCATGTTTGCACCCAATGGGCCAAATAGGGCTTATGCAATTTTGTCATGGCTCAAAGGAGTCAAAGGGGCCTATGTAGCTGAAAGAGAGCTATTCCGCCTGGCCAATAGAACAAGCACGCTGACGGATTGGGACAATCTCGTTGCGGAAATTGAGGGGCTTTTCCGACCCTAACTCCAGAAAGACTGGGCAATGCAGCAGATCACATCGTTTAAACAAGGATCTGCGGACATAGATACGTTCTTGTCCAAATGGGTCTTGCTATACGAGCAGGCCAAAGTTGGATCTCAATTCGGGATCCATCTCCTGGAGAAGCATGTCTCTCAGGAGATAATTAAGGAATTATACAGGACCAACATGAGGTCCGTGAATCTGGATGTTACCCTGACCAACATCCAGGCTATCGCAAAGGGTCAGGAAAGCTACCGACTCACACAAGGCGGTCGGCAAGCTGAGTCTTCGGGCTCAAACAAGGATAGGCAGGCAAAGGCCACCAAAGGAGAGAAGCTGAAGCCAGGCTCGTGCTTCACATGTGGAAAACAAGGCCACATGATTAAGGATTGCAAAAAGCCCACCTGCAAGGAGTGTGGCTGGAAGGGCAAGCACAAAAAGTCTTGCTCCAAAAAGGGAGAAAGGCAGGCACATGCTGCCAAAAAGGAAGAAGGGGCAACCTCCTGGGAGGAAGCCAAAACCGACGGCACAAAGGCGGCGGAAAAGGAAGAAGGATCCCTGGTGGATCTAAAAGGAATGACATACGCAGAGATCCACGCCCATTTCTCAAAGAAGGGAAAAGGGAAGGCGACCTGAGTAATCTAGGAACTCAGGCCACAAATAGATATTTATGTTTAGAAACATATGCACCCGAGGAACCCACAGAGAGCCAGTCTCAAAGTGGTAAAGGGAAGGAGTTAGCCGAAAGCTCCCACATTAAATTAATCCAAGAAGGATATGAAGTGGTGGATAAAACCCCAATTATCCTAAAATCTGGGGCGAATCCAAAAGAAGGGATTGACATGTGGAGGCTCGCTGCAATGAAGGCAGAGGAAGACTCTATGCAGACATTCCCTGACGAATTCTTTATTCGCACAGTCAAAGGACTAAGCAACATCATAATGAACCTATCTATTGGCTCCAATAGGAATAACCTCCACGAGGTCAAGGCCCTGCTAGACAACGGTGCCAATCAGGTCTTCATTGATGAAAAATGGGCCAAGAAGCATGGAATCACAATGAAACTGTTGCCACACCCTATCCCTGTATTTAATATAGACGGCACAAAGAACTCAGCAGGCAATATCACACACTCTGCAGAGATAGTGATCAAGTTCCAGGGCCACTGTGAAAAGATGCTGACTGAAGTCACCAACTTGGGAGGGATTCCCCTGGTCGTTGGATATACATGGCTAAAGTGGCACAACCCTGTCATTGATTGGCAAAAAGGCACAGTGGAGATGACAAGATGTCCTCGAAGCTGCACGCTCCTGCAGGATCGTGCTATCTGCATCTGTCAAGACACGGCAGATGACCCTGATGAACAGGAGGAAGCATGGACTGCTTATTGTTACGAACACTCTTTTTCACCCTCTTATTATTTTACTCATGCTTGATTCGAACACTAGACCTCCTACATATGGAAACACTCTCCCACACCAAGGAGATTGGACTTGTCGTATGTTCACTTTCCATATCACATGACCCTTGTCACGTGACTTCTCACATGA
>JBBPST010000449.1:0-10489 GCA_038093715.1 Austroboletus cf. mucosus | reverse complement strand
CCGCGACGCTGAATGGCCAACCTTATGTTATGGGACAGGTTCCCAAAAGCTCGATGTTTCGTGAGATCGAATTTGAAGGGATCCGGAGGTCCGACAACAGCAACATACTGTCATTCTCAAAACCCGTTCCTGCGGTCACGATCTCTTCGGCTCCTGGAGGCTGACCAGGAGTACCAAGCACTCGACTCTACGCATACGCACACACCAATGTCTGGCGCACAGGCGAGTAAGTTCTTGCTCGTTGGCATCCGAATTGATCCTGACTAGTTGCGCTCGATTGTACAGATCGACCACTGGACCGGAAGATAGGCGGACCCTCTTGGCCACGGTCGTCACGCCGATCGACAGTCATTCCATCCACCGCACATCTTTGCCCCCGTTGTCACCGTCGATAAACACAAGGATTCCAGTCGTGGCGAGCTCACCGGGTGCAAAACCGACGGAACGAGATTCATACGGTATCTCGTGCTCGGTCGTTCTTCTCGTGGGCGAACAAGCGATGAGATGACGAGTGTTACTCATAATGTGGATATCCAACGCTTCTTTCACGCTGGTCATGGATGTGTGCTTTATACACTGGAAGGATAGGCTACGGAGAGTGGCAAGATTGAAGAGCTTGTCCATGTGACATCCAAAAAATTGGAGACGATGGCGAGGCGTTTTGGGTGAACTCACGCAACATTGTACATTTTACGTCTCGTTTTCGATCGACCTCGTTCACTGTTGCTTTTCGCGAGGCGTTGGGACTCCGGACCGACGGGCCTGATCTGCAAGATCGGGACCGACATCCGATAGCAAACGTGGTGTATCAATATCCTGATGTTGTTGGCAAAGCCACAGCAACGAAAAGTGCTAGACGAAAATTACGAGTACACTGAGGAGTCGGATAAGGAGGCCAAGGTGGAAGAAGTAGTATATGAGACGGTGCTGTGCACCCTCACAACATTAGAGGCTCAAGATTATTGTTCATTGTCTAAGCCAAGAAAGAATGTCTAATACCCAGAGCGAAGAAGGAACTCGAGAATTGACGTTGATTGTAGTTCAACTTTCGATGTAGAGGACGTGGGCTGCTCTTTGTGAGAAATGAACGAATGTTGATATGCCAACGTGCTGATTGGATTGTCGTCAAGCAAACGAACAGGCGGTCGCAAAAACGTTTACATTGAGTTGTGACAGGGCAATTACGGTACTGCCGTGTTTGCGCAGGATCGTAAGTGGAGCCCCTTGACTACTCTGGCGTCCTGGCTGAATAGTAGTAGACTCGGGAAAATCGAGTGTGCGAAGCACCGCCGCAGAGCGATGTCGCACACCCTTTCTCTGCGGACTCCTCCCTTCCGGCTCTTTCGCCCTTGCCCACTCGCCTTGCCTCTTCGTTCTTCGGATCCCGGATCTCCGGTGGCGCACGCTCGATCCAGCTCCCGCTTGCCCGGGGTCGACTGGCGCTATGCGCTTTCCTCCATCCCTGTTCGCTTTCCTATTCACTCACTCAGCCCTGACCATTCGTACGTAGCTAGCACAGATGTCATGTCTCACCATAGACCAAATATCCACGGTTGTCATTACGTGAAAATTTGAAACTATTTATGGAAAAGAGTGGGCTGTGTCACTCTTGCAGCGAAGGCCACAGTGCTGGCCGATTGCTGTCAAAATCACCGATACTTGCTCGTTTTACTTGACAACTGTGCAATAATTAAAATGCCCAATGCAGGCACTCAGTCATCAAGCAATCAAGTAGAAGTTCTATCGAGTTCAATTAGGCTATAATCAAATTTTTAAGGGACGCTATGCAGAAGGCTCTGTTCCTGGAAAAGAAATCATCCCCCAAGTATTTGCTGATCAGTGTACGGTAATCTCCATGCTCCCTTATCCTACAGATGCCGTTGTACTTCAGGTTCGGTCAGCACTCCATACTAATATGCTGAGCTATTGATTAATGCTATCTTGTCATTGCCCACTGCTGAAACTATCTCAGTACTGCATTGCGAGCAAGCCACCGGTATAGAAATGGCTCGAATTGTCACGGTCCACTCGTCCCTGCAGTGTCTTATGATAGAGCATACGTTTCTCATTCTCCTCGTTCCTCTGCTCGTAGCATTATTTTACTACTCGACTCCACACAGTCGCTCTCAGCCTATCTTTATCCTTAATGGCATCTCGCTTATATTAGCCCTGATGGTAGGGGTGATCAGCGACGCTTTAAACGTGAGTGTCGCAATCTTGAAGACTTCGCTCATATTTGGACTATTTAATACCACAGGTTCATTACATATTGTCACCACAGCATGAGTGGTCCGAAAGGGTACGTTAACCTCATACTCATGCTCGACAACGATACTCACGGACTCGACTTAGTTCCAAATGACAATCGGGTTTATGGGAAATTTCCAGATGATGTTGGTGGACACCATCTTGCTTGTTCGGCTTATTACAGTATACCCCTTGGGCCGTGTGGGCCTTGCACGGTTTGTGCTCCTCACACTCCTTCCGATAACGCTCAAGATTGTCCGTTTGATCAACACAAGCATATTCATTTATCAATCGGAACGTATTATAAATATTTTTGAGGATTCCCAGACGGCTGAAACTGCATTGCTTGCGTTACCCTATGAGAAATTCGAGTGGATCGCACAAGTGGTGGACAACAGGTTAACAACCCGGCTCTCTCCCTTAATTCACCCCATTAATTCTGATTTTCTACCTATAGTTATGCATCAGTTGCTTTCCTCTGGACTATTTGGTAGTCGAGATACGATACCAAGTCAGTTGGACTGATGGATATTAAAACCTCCTATCAATGTAAGTGATTATTGCGCGCTGTTCATCCTGTACGGTCTTTTTGATCTTTTCATAGCATCTACGGTGAAACGTATACAAATCCTTTTCAACCTCGCAGTTTCGAATTTCATCATACCAACTGTCATATCTATCTCGCAGCTTGTGATACTGTTCCGCCTTGGCAACTCAGAACCCCACAACCTGATCAGCATCGCATACGTGAACACAAATGTCTCTGTCATTGGTGCTGTGTTCGCCACAGTGTGGGCAGGAAAAGAACACAGAAGGGAAACACAAGCAATGCTGAATCTTGCTCCTGTGGAACGCGAACAGCGTCATCTGCCCAGGAACCCTGCTACGAGCAAGAGTGATCGGGGCAATCAGTTGAGCTCTACGTTTGATGAGGGTATCACAGTCGTGGATAGCTAACGTAATGCTTGCCTTTCTTTTCCGACAGGTGTAACGTGTTTGGTGCTTATTACCATGCGTTGTTGATGCAGATCTTATGCCAGCGCGCCTAGCGTCGCATCTAGTTATCCGAAGCGACTTGAAGCGCTGGGAGCAATTTACGCCAACGACATTAGGCCCAGGGACTGTTTTCAGGATCCTTATTTCGAACATAAATTTATGGCATGAGTATGTGAGAATAGTGTTGAACGTTTTTACATATCCCTCGATTTTTAATTTTCAATGTCCAAAGCTGAGTTTAATAGTCTGACATTCTATGATCAAGCATGCAGTGATCCGTAATGGCTTAACCGATCATAAGATACCTACAATCATCTTCAGTTCAGTGTAGAGCAAAACAGAAGAAATGCACGTTCTCCAAACAATAGATGTCTTAATGACATGATTCATTGAGAACAGGCACAACCAACCATTCTCGGAAATAGACACATCCGTCGGCCCGGTCAGGATGAGGATTGTCAATGTCGACTCTGATGTGCATGGCCTGATTGTGCAAGTGATGACGAAAGCGAAAGCACGTCACAGATCGGCAATGCCGAATAAAGAAAGGCCAGCGGAGCGAATGCTTCTTCTGTATGGTATGGGTCGTTGGAACTGACACGGCTGACCAAAGATCATAAGTAGTTTGCGTATCTCGCTCACCGTGATACTATGCAACGTGCACTTGGTTTGTTGGGGCCTAGATAAAAATATGGATAGAGACTAATAAATACCGCTATATGCAAAGTTTAAACGGCGCGGCCATCGAATCATGGAAATATTACTACCAGACAACTTGGCCGTCGTACTTCAGTACTGAAGCGCTGACGGGCAGTGATGCATTGCGATACCCACGCGCAAATGGGGTTCAGCGATGCAATGGCATAACGATCACCCGTTTCAAGTTGAAATATGTTAGCGCCAAGATGAAACAAGGAGTTGAAACGCTCTTACCCTTGCACGGGACTTCGGAATGCACCGAAACATCGCGAGAAAACCCTAAGTCGTCTCTTGATTGCTTCGTAAGTTCAAGCTATCACGGCATTCCGTAGTCAGGTTCGATGCTTTCTTGGCTGCTTTTATAATCACGCTGGTGGGATATCGAATTGCCAAAAAACCAACCTTCATGCTTCAAGCTTCAGCGTTCAGCTATTTCCTTAGTATGGATTCTGATTTCATAACTCATACTTCGCTGCAGTCCCTCATGATCGGGCACTCGTTTTTGACACTCCTCGTTCCTTTACTGGTTGCTCTGTTCTACTATTCGACACCTCACCTCCGCCGTCAACCAATCTTCATCCTCAACGTTCTTTCGCTCACTTTAGCTCTTTTAATAGGGATAATGAATGATGTTATGAACGTGAGCGATGCTTTCCATGCTGAAGATGTGAAGCGGAACTGATCAGCATTACAGATCCGTGCTCTGCTGTCACCACAACCCTATTGGCGTACAAAGGTGGGCTATCTCAATTTCAAACACATTACTAGAAACTACGTCTCATCGTTGATGCATAGCTCTACTTGACAACGATAATTGGATTTATGGGAAACTTCCAAATGATGTTGGTAGACACCATACTGCTTGTCCGGCTTATCACTATTTACCCCCTGAGCCGTGTTGGCCGAATGCGGTTTTTACTCCTCACGTCCTTTCCGGTTATTCTCAAGATTGCTCGTGTGATCAACACGGGCCTGTTCATATACTGCACGGATCGCTTCGTGAATGATTCACGACCACTGTCACTTTTTTACGAGAGGGCAGAGTGGATCGCCCAGGTAGTGGACAACAGGTTGACACATCATACTCTAGTTCTATACGATGACTGATCCTCCTGCGCGTAGTTATGCATCCTTTATTTTTTTATGGACTATTCGGAAGTCAAGAGCCTTCATGACGTCAGGTGAACTAATGAGTACCTCATTGTCTCATCAATGTGACTTCTTTTCACCATACTGTTCATCGCCGATGACATTAACGTATACTTTGATAGCATCTATTGCAGAGCGTATACGGATCCTCTTCCGCCTCGCACTCTCAAACTTTATCTTCCCGACCGTCATATCCATGATACAGCTTGGAATATCGTTCAACACGGACACCGTCAACATGTTTAACCTGTTTAGCATTGCTATTGCAAACACTATGATCTCCGCTTTTTGCACCGTGTTTGCCACTATATGGGCAGGGAAAGAACACCAGCGAGAGGACGATGTATCAGCAAACCCAAGATTCCCCGAGAATCACGAGCAGCGCGTGCGCCCATTGGAAGAGCGGAAAGTGGCTTCGCGTGTTCGTCAGCTACCGACCCAGCATCTGGTGGTCGGTGAAGATCATAGCGACGATCACGCGAGCTCTATCGTAGGCCTGGCGTGAACGGCGACCATGAACAAGGTCAGTAGACCACCTTTTCCCGTTTCCGTGGTGATGCTTATCGTGCAATGGCCCTCTACGTGCGCAGGAAACGGAAGATTAGATGAAATGGTGCCGGTCAACCTCTGCAAACTTTTCAGCGGGAGCTACATCATGGAGCGTTCTCCGTGGCACATGGTTGACATGAGTTACGCGGTCGGGATCACCGGACACAGCAGATCCAGGCACATCACGTCTGAAATGTGGACATGGTCCGAAGCAGCACCGAGGATGACTAGTGACTAGTTGACTCCCGGGCGCCAACACCATTTATTATAGTGTGATCATGACGGTGACACATGCGCTTCTGGTCGCAGACAGGTCGTGAAACCTGGATAGATCGCGGGTGGAACGCATTGACGATCCTGGGCTGTAGCGCCATCGCGAAGCCTATCTTTCAGATACAAATTCAAACGTTCATTCCTGATAATTTATGCATTATGTTTAGTTTTACAAGTGGTGCGCTCTGCTACTGAGCTTAGCGGGATCCTCAGATGAAGAACGTTGTGAGACTTTTCGGTGCATTGTCATGGTAGCCTTCTACCTGAAGATAAGTAGGTATCCAACATACACGATCAGAGGGACCTATAATCTATGCTGCCCAAACCTTGGCAATCAACTCGGTTAAACCTAGTGTGGGACACAGCTTCCAGCAGGTCACACGGTATGAAAACGATAAACCCACCAATGTCATTTGTGTTGAACTGGTAAACGCCGACGAGAACACCGACAGTCGTCGCCCTGAGTGCCCAAGACGTCAGAGGCCCAAGGATAGGAAACTTGCGCTTATGGAGATAGTCGACAAGGATGGTGTCAAACTATACAGTGACGTATTAGTGAGATGTGTCTAAACCAGACATAAATCAACGTACCCCAATATGACTGTGCATCACGAGCGAGACACCCAAGATACCATCAAGGACAGGATATGCTGTTCCGGACGTTACGAATGCTGCCGCGGTCATGGGAAGGAGAGCTGCGGACAAAAGACGCTCGAATGCCCAGTGGTAGGAGCCGTGGGTCCTTGAGGGAGGGGGGAAAGTTGTAGGGTCATTGACAGTTCCCTTGTAGATTGCTGCAAAAACGTACACTCATAAGCATATGATGCTGGAGAGCAGACGAATTTCAGACTTACGTCCTCCAGGAACGTATTGGGTCGTTGAGGTATGTCTCACTGGATCATACCTAAGCAATAAACCAAGTCAACGACGATAAAAAAGCGTACTTTGAAGTGCCGAACGCAAAACATTGCGACCAGTAGTGGAGGCGAAGGTCCTTGGAAGCGTAGAGCGCAACAGAAATGATGAAGACATGGCCGTCGGAGGTAGAGGAATCAAGGAATTGCGGCGACGGGCTTATGCGCGGATAAGACACTAACTGAGCCAATCACATGCCTCCGGTTACATCCGTTCCCATAATCAATTATATTGTGAACTTTTTTATTTTTATTTTTTGAATTATACTAGACTATCTGTTGGCCTTCGCGCTGAAAGGGTCTGTCAAGTACACCAGGCATTGTATACATCATCTTTTGCGTGCTCCTGGATATGGATCACCCAAACAACGGACGTCGCGCCTTGCTCGTGAAACACGGTATATTTGACTCTTGCAAACTAAGTCCTGCCAGTTCACAGTTACCAAACTGCATACTCAGCGTTCGTTTACGAGCGCTTCTTGCACACCGGGGACCGAACCACATATAGGGATTGATTGCCCACTGCTTCCAATACCTCGGAGAACGCGTACGCACCATGCGGAATCCTTCCTCTCATTCGATGTCTTACCATTTGACACTAAATGTGTGTCTTCATATCCGCGTAGTGCATTTTATACAAATTCCACTTGGCAAGATGACTTGAGTGGTTATTACGACTTCGATGTCAAACGGAACGGAGCGGCCAATGAAGTTGATTTATCTCGTACCTTTTAGTTCGTCGGTCTTTTTTTGGCGAGTAATTGCTAACCCGGTACTCATCAAGGCGCTCGTCAGCCACTTGAGACTGGAGGCGGCTCGAGTGGCTCCCTAATGAAATTATCCTCAAGCACAGGTATGGGCGAGGAAAGAAGGGTGTGATGAGCCTAATGTGGGAGAATGCGAGACTTTAGAGAGCTTTATACGGTAAGTAGGACGCTTAGCTTCTCATGAAAGTGTACTGATCGAGCGAAGTACTGTGCCCGGAGTTTTCAATCACCGCCTATCTTTGTAATAATCTTACTCTCATCTTTGTTTGCGGGAATAAATGTCAAAACCACTACAGGCTACAGTTAACTGCGATATGGGGGAGGTGACATCAATGTAATTTGTCGCAAGGCTTGTGACTAACTTGAAAGCGCTCGGTTCCAGGGGTTCTCTCTATATACGTTGGTACGTGGAGCTTGGACTCTTGGTTTGGTTGATCGTGATCAACGATGCACTGATCAGGGTGATGACGAGGCCCTTATGAAGACCATTCACTTGGCCAATGTCGCTTGTGGATTCCACGCGTCGTAAGCTCGGAAATCAACGAGGGGGCGGATCATGACGTGCTGAACATGATCATTTTTCAGTGATTTTTCAATCATGAATAAGACCGTGGCTCTTGCCAAGGCTAACAACGTACTGGTCGGCGCACATCCTTCGCTTCCTGATCTTCAAGGTTTTGGTCGGCGCGAGATGGCCATTGAGCCGGTAAGTCACCAGGGTCCACCAGGGCTTGGGTCGGTGAAGCTGATATTACATATTGCTCGTTTGCTTCAGGACGAGCTCGCGTCTTGTTTCATATATCAAGTTGGCGCTTTGGACGGCTTCTTGAAACGCCATCGTCTCCCTCTGAATCATGTTTGTTGTCGGATCGCAGAAACGCAAGTTGGCCTTTACCTTTCTCTTCCAGATCAAGCTGCATGGAGCTGTGTATGGACAGACTGCTCGCAATATCGACCTCGCTCGTGCCGTCGTTAGTGTAGCCAAGGTTTTCAACAGCAGCGCAGCCAAGTCCGAGCCTGGTGTTGCCTTTATGGGTCTCGCCGGCACCGCACACCAACAAGCAGCAGAAGAACTGGGCGTGCCATTCATAGCTGGTGAGCTTGCGTCTCCGCATTGTCGTATGTGTTGCTTATTACAAATGAATTAGAATGGTTTGCAGACCTCGATTATAGCGACGAAGGAAAGTTGTTGATCACAAAGTACGCATATACCTGGTCATCCTCTGTCTATTTTTTTGACAAACACTCGGCCACGATTTGTGCCTTGCCGGTGATAGGAAACACGACCCCGTCTCGATCCAAGTAGTCCAAGAACGAGTAAGAGTCCAGCCGCGCACTCCTATGGACTAATCGACTCATTTGGGATCCACTCCAGGTGCGAGATCTGCTCAATTCGCGCGTCGTGACGACGGTAAATGGAAAACGGTTGCCTATCGGACGAGACGTTTCCAAAGTGTCGATCTGCTGCCACTCGGACACACCCGTGCGTCGCTCGACGACTCACATTTGACGCGGCCTCCTGACATATACTTACAGGGTGCGGTGGGGATTGCGCAGGCTGTCAAGGCGCTGGTGGACGCACATGAGATCGATTAAAAAAACGGGATCGATGTTGTTTGGACAAGACGTCATAAGGCTTCTGCGCCAATGTCGCGCCCGTCTCTTTTTGTGTCCTAGGCCTGCGTTCTCATTTGTATTATCCATATTTTGACCGGGTGTGTGAAAGATGCCGCTGGACCGGTCGAGATCAGTTAGATGGCAGGAACGAGGAAAAACAACAACACACTGAATACTGAACATGGACTGGATAAACAGACCGTGCCAATTGGAGGCAGTAAATCAGTTTATTCACTTCCAGCCGGTTCAATGGGTGGTCGCTCGGTGTCGGTAGCACCTGTACTCATATGTGCGACGAAAATGACGGCGTGGACAAGTGCAACGGCGCGTCCACACCTTTCAGGGACAGCACTGGACAGAAACCGATCGTTCTCGGAGATAATGAATGTAAGACCTGAATACCTTTGGTCAGGGTAAGGCGGGTAAGCCAATCGAAGAGGTAGTTGCAAGTTGCGACTCCGAAGACGAAAACTAATATTTGACGGACCTGGTAGGACAATAAGAAATATTATCATTTTCACTTTCCTCATACTCGTCACATGAGCGCGGTGGATCATTTTCTTGTGCTGCGGAGTCCAAGTTATATGCCCCATACAGAAAGGCTTTCGTTCGCAACGCCAACTTATGTCAGCAATTTTCGGCTATAGCAAGATACATGTGGAACCAGTCATGCCCACAATCATTTTGAATGCTTCGTAGCACATCAGAATCTCTCGCCTGTAGTCGAGACCACCCTTCATCCCTTTAGCAAGATAACGGCCGCGAGGGAGAGGCGGATAACAAAAGGTCACATGGGTTTCATCCGGAGGATAGGTACCGAAGGCAATATGAGTCGACAGAGTCTGAGTGACAGGAATCTTGAAGAACGAGGGCAACGTGCCGGCCATGACAATTCCAGGCATGATCTAGAATGAACGGGCTCCCAGTCAGAAAAGCACCAATAAAATCAAAAAGACTCACCTTTTCCGTCAAGCGAGGGAGCCCGGCCGCTTCCCTGTTCATGTTATTCTTGTCGAAAGCTGCAACTGCCTCTGCGATGAGCTGAGCTCGTGTATCGAGAGGATCACTAAGACCCCTCCTCTTATGCTTTTTGACGAGGAGAAGAACGTCGAACGAAGAGCGAGATTGAATACAGACATCGGTCCTCCCATGCCTTTCTTCACCACAAATGAACAGAGTGAGGTCCATCCGTGTGCGTGCCAGCCGTTCCCGATGAACATAGCCCAGAACCTTGAGAAGCTCGTCAGAAAAGTCAACCACACAAGGTTCCTCACATTC
>JBBPST010000443.1:0-12594 GCA_038093715.1 Austroboletus cf. mucosus | reverse complement strand
ACCCTTGTCACGTGACTTCTCACATGACTCTCTTTACACAATTATGCTTACACACGAGGGCTAGACCCTTATCTCTTATCTATGACATCATGCACTTATTATCCAATAGGATATGATCCATGCTATCGTCCAACCATGTAATTCTTTCTTATCATCGTACGATACCCCGTTATGGTATTTACACAAACATGTACATACATGAGTAGTAGTATATAAACCCTCGAGTATTCCCCTCACACTTCCCTCTGAGCCAAGAGTCCTCTAGTCCTCACCAGGCTATAGGGTTTTTGAGTGTTTCATCACAACTAAACTACCCCTTCTACCGGCACCCTCATCAAGTGCCCCCTAGAAGCATACGAACAGTCGAAGGAACTGTTGAAGAAGTCTCACCCTTACCGCACCCCATCACCCGTTGCAGAAGGATTTACAAGCAGAAGTAAGTCGGGCAACGCGAGTGGCGGACGCACCTAGTCGAGGAACGAAGGCGAAGAGTCTTACGTACTGACGGTCTGGTGTTGCCTCGTCAGTGAACCAAGCAACAGCGTCACAGGGAGGAAGGTTCGGCTCCTACGGAGAGGCCGTCGAAGCTGCACGAGCCATCGCGGAGGTAGAGAGCACGAGAGCAGAAGACGAGTTCCCTGACCAGGACCCCAACGACTCACTAGAAGGGCTCCGGGTTCAATTGGAGTGTTACGAACGCTATATTTCATCGTATGCTTTCTACTTGATTCGAACTCTCGACCCTATGCATTAGGAAATATGTTCTCATCACTGACATTTATGACTTAGACTTTTTCTCACTTTCGAGTCACGTGACATCGGTCACGTGATCTATGCCTAGACTCGTCACATGACCAGCCACGTGCTATGACGTATGATCTAGATCCCTTATCTCTTATCTATGACGTCACACCTCATGCCTCTCTTATCGACCAATAGGATGTATGTCGGCTTACCAGCCAATCATGTATTTTCCTCTTATCATCGTACGATTCCCCGTTATGTACTTAGGCCAAACATGTACACATAGAGTAGACGAATATATAAACCCCAAGCTCCAAGGTGGAATCCCCATCTTGAGAGACTTGGTCATTTGGATCAAACCTCGAATCCAAACCTCCATACGACAAGCTTTTCCAGCTTGCGAAGCTACTTTATACTCTTTATTTCGGAGTTGTATCACTTCTCTCAAGATCCATCAAGCTCGACTACGCCGTCCCGCTTGCAAAGTATACTACTCAAGACCAAGTAGTACCTCCCCCCCTCCTCACAAGTAAAAGTTACTTGGCTACACTGCATCGCATATAGGACTAACAGAAGTAGTGTCCACATCCCCAGCAGTACAGCAACTCGGTGCGCCTTCTGAGGGCATCGCAAGAAGAGGAGACGATCGACCAGTGGTAGTCAAGGTCAAAGAAGAAGAAGCAACCCTTGGAGTTAAGGAGACCAGGGTTATCCCAGACGAGGTAGCAGCGGCTAGAGTAGCATGGGTGATCTTCGGGCGGAGCCCGTCGTTCGACATCAGAAGCACCCCGGCGAGGAGCGCGTTAGAGGCACAGGACCCTAACGACACCCTCATCCCGCAAGGAATAGACACCGCGGAGATAGTTAGGGAGCTCATCGGAGTGGAAGTAGCCGCTCAGCTGATAGAAGAGGAAGTTGCACACTGGGAAGTGCAACCAAGAGTGAGAACCGTCAAGAAGCCGAGGTTCCACACCCCCGCGCCGGTAATACCACGCCCGCGTCAGGTTTACGAGGCGGACCCGAGAAAAGAGAGACTCGACCGTCCTAGGCTCCGAAACAGGCCTTACTACGTAACTCCATACCTCCGCCCCCGCAATCGCCTCAGGAAGGTTGAACGCGGGTTACCTACAACTTCCCCTTTCTCTTTTGTCGACTACTATTAATAAAACTGTCGGCATTCTCCCTCTCCCCCTATCCGTTCCTTCTAAAAAGGAAAAACAAATACGACGACCTCCGGCAAGAATACAAAGCTGACGAGGAAGAGATAAAGTCTTGGGAAAGAAGAGAACTCGGACTTTACAAAAGACGACTGGCAGAACTTAGGAAACTCCTAGACCAGCCAGAACAAGAAAGATGTCCTACGCCTTCCTCAACACGGACGGGACAATCGCCGTTGGCGAAATAGAGAACGCGATGGCATCGCTAAATGCCGAAATTACACGACTGCGAACCGATAGGGATAACGCAGAAAGGCTAGCAGCTTCCCTAGCCGAAAAAGTAAAGGAAGCCACGGAGGCTGCGGAAGAAGCAGACCAACGTGTACGGGAGTTCATGGGACTCCGAAACTGGGCAGGAATGCCACCCCAAGGCGGAGATACCACCCTCCCCGAAGTTGCAGGCAGCAATCGGGTAGAGATCTTCGCAGACCCTGGCCCATATGACGGGTCAAAAGCAAAGTTTGAGGAATGGTGGACCAAGATGAGGTCATGGCTCGAAGCCAACCCCCGCCAGTTCTCGGTCAAGGACACCAACAACCCAGGGTTGTACTTGGCTCACGGCCCGAACAGGGCATATGCGGTCCTCTCCCGCCTTAAGGGAGTAAAAGGAAGTTACTTCGCGGAGATGGAGCTCAACAAGCTCGCCCGTGGAGAGTCAGAACTCGTGATTTGGGACAAGCTCTGTTCCAACATCGAGACATTGTTCAGGCCGGTCCTGCAACGAGATTGGGCTATGATACAGCTCAACAAATATAAACAAGGAAAGGAGGACGTATACACGTTCCTCGCAAAGTTCCGCACCCTGGCTTGGCAATCAGGGTGCGATGCAAGGCACGCCGTCTACCTTCTTGAGCAAAACGTCTCGGAAGAAATCAAAAAGGAGATGTTCCGGACTGGGCGCCGAGGACAAGATCTCACCACCACGATGCGGACGATCCAGGAGATCGGAAGCAATCAAGAGGCATATTGGATGTCCTCTCAAACCCCATTCACACAGTTTGGGGACAAAAAGGAAAAGAAGGGCGGAGACAGGAAGGTCAACGCCACCTCCTCGGGCAGTGGAGGAAAATGCTTTGCCTGTGGAAAGAACGGGCATATGGCCAAAGACTGCCGCAACCCCAAGCCCAAGTGCGACGAGTGTAAGTGGCAAGGGGACCACAAGACCACCTGCTCGAAGGCAGGAAGACAGGCCCGGGCGGCCACTAAGGAAGAAACCGGCGCCACCTCGTGGGAAGAAACGGGGAAAGCCGAAGGAAAAGAAGACGGATCGCTGGACGATCTAAAAGGAATGAGTTATGCCCAGATCCGTGCCCACTTCTCGGGTAAAGGAAAGGGCAAGGGAAAAGGGAAAGCGGCCTGATCGAGCTAGGAGCTCAGGTCGCTAGTGATAATAATAATTTAATGGAAAGATCCGAGGAGCCCGCAATGGAAAGCGGTAAAGGAAGGCGGTTAACCGAAAGCTGTCACATCAATCTTCTCAAAGAGGGTTTCCTCCCTCTAGACGAAGAAGAGCCCTTACCTATCCTAGAGGTATCAGCGATCCCAGAAGGCATTGACATGCGAGTTCTGGCTGCGATGTTCGCAGAACAAGAAAAGGAAGGAGGTCTAGACGGCCTCATGATTAGATCTCTCCAACCGAAACGGGAAATCAAGCTCCCAGTTCAAATCGGAGGGAACTCAAAAGATCTACACACGGTAGAAGCCCTACTGGATAGCGGAGCAAACCAAGTGTTTATAGATCAAGCGTGGGTAGAAAAACACAAACTACCAAAGAAAAAGCTCCCACGCCCTATCCCTGTGTTCAACGTGGACGGAACCAAGAATTCCGCCGGAAACATCACACACTCCGTAGAGATAGCGATTGATTTCCAAGGACACACGGAAACAATGACGGCCGAGATAACCACGCTGGGGGACATCCCACTGGTACTAGGCTACACGTGGCTTCGACGCCATAACCCCCTGATAGATTGGCAAAAGGGAACCGTAGAAATGACACGATGCCCCCTTTCTTGCCAAAAGCAGAAATACGCTAGACGCGTGTGCATATCAGAAGAAGAAGAAGCTGATGAACAGGAAGAAGCCTGGGAAGCTTACCATGCACGAGCGGCGTTAGAAACCCCGCCTACCACCAATGGTTAAAGGTCTTCTCAAAAGATGAATTGGAACGGATGCCGATTAGAAAACCATGGGATCACGCGGTGGACCTCAAAGACACATTCCAACCTAAGAAAGGAAGGATTATACCCCTCTCTGTTAATGAACAAGAGGAAGTCTCAGCGTTCATCGATGATCAACTAAGAAAAGGTTACATCCGTCCCTCTAAGTCCCCTCAAACCTCTCCAGTGTTCTTCGTACCCAAAAAGGATGGACGAAAAAGGATGGTACAGGATTACCGATACCTAAACGAACACACAGTTAAGAACAACTACCCTCTCCCATTGATCGGGCAGTTAGTGGACAAGCTACAAGGGGCAAAACTATTTACTAAGATGGACCTCCGGTGGGGGTACAACAATGTGCGGATCAAGGACGGCGACGAATGGAAAGCAGCCTTCGTATGCTTTAGAGGAGCCTTCGAACCCCTAGTAATGTACTTCGGGTTGTGCAACTCCCCCGCCACATTTCAAGCCATGATGAATGAGATCTTCGCCGATATGGATGACTGCGTCGTAGTATACATCGATGATCTCATGATATTTACGAAAACCAACTCACTGGCCGAGCACGAAGCTATAGTCAAGAAGGTGCTAGCACGCCTCGAGGAGAACGACCTCTTCCTCAAACCAGAAAAATGCACGTTCCATGCCACAGAAGTAGAATTCTTAGGCATGATGGTCGGAAAAGATGGTATTCGCATGGACGAAACCAAAGTGAAGGCAGTGTTGGATTGGCCAACGCCGAAGAACCTCCGAGGAGTAAGAAGCTTCTTAGGACTAGCAAATTTCTATCGGCGCTTCATCGCCAACTACGCTTCTATCGCAAGGCCGTTGAACGACCTCACCAAGAAAGACACCCCGTTTACGTGGGACGAAACACAACAAAAGGCATTTGACATGCTCAAAAGAACATTCACGACGAGCCCGATCCTTGCATTCCCTGATTTAGACAATCAGTTCCGCTTAGAAAGCGATGCGTCGGATTTTGCAACGGGCGCCGTCTTATCTATCCAAAAAGAGGATGCCTGGCATCCAGTCGCCTTCTACTCCCACTCTATGAACGACCAGGAACGCAACTACCCCGTTGCCGATAAAGAACTCCTGAGTGTGATAAGAGCATTGGAAACGTGGAGACATTACTTAGAAGGGACACACCACCAGTTCGAGATCTGGAACGATCATCAAAATCTCCAATGGTTCATGGTCCGACAAGACCTGAATCGAAGACAAGCGCGCTGGGCGCAATATTTATCCAGATTCAACCATGTGTGGTGCCACAAGGCTGGTTCAACCATGGGAAAAGCCGATGCCCTATCCCGCAGAGAAGACCATGCGGAAGGTGTCGAAGACGACAACAAGCAGGTCTTGATGATTCCGCCAGAGCGGATCAGAACCACTATTCTGGTCCAAGATGAAGGCGATAAGTTATTAAAAAGAATCCAAGATAGGACGCTCCTCCTTAAAGAGAGCGAAGTACAGAAGCTCTACGAACAGGGCTATACAGAAGATCGGGAACGCCCGATATTACAACTCAAAAACAGAATCTTCGTCCCACCAGATGAGGATCTACGAAGAGACGTTGTGACCAACTGTCACGATACTCCCGTAGCCGGTCATCCCGGCATAGAGAAAACCATAGCCCTTCTGAGAAGGCACTACGAATGGCCAGGAATGGTCACATATGTAAAGGAATACGTTGCTAGATGCGACGTGTGCCAAAGAGTAAAGACAGGCAACAAGCCGCCAGCCGGCAAGCTTGAACCCTTGGAACTCCCGAACCTTCCATGGGTAGACGTATCCGCAGATTTCATCACGGATCTGCCCCTATCTAATGAATTCGACTCCGTGCTAGTAGTCGTCGACCGATTCAGCAAAGAAGTTGAATTCATCCCTTGTACGAAGTCGGTTACTGCGCTAGACACAGCCCGACTCTATCTAACTCGCGTGTGGACCAACCATGGCATCCCACGCTCGATCGTATCCGATCGCGGCCCACAGTTCGCATCACAGGTGATGAAGGACCTCTGCGCACGCCTCGGAATTAAACCTAAATTATCCACGGCATCTCACCCACAGACGGATGGGCAGACGGAACGGATGATCAGAGATCTCCAACAGTTCTTACGAACTTTCTGTCACGAGAAGCAAGCCGAGTGGTCGGACTGGCTCCCGATCGCTCAGTTCAGTTATAACTCTAAGAAGCAGGCTTCCACCCAACAGACCCCTTTCGAAGTCACACAGACTTACCAACCACGAATGGGGATAGAACCCGGCTCGTCAAAAGCTCCGGCAGCTGATGATCTCGCCAATAATATTTCTAAAATATTAGAGAGCACACGCTCCAACCTGAAGCAGGCTCAGGACAAAATGAAGATCCAGGCGGATAAGCACCGCTCGGAAGCACCTAAATACCAAGTCGGGGACGAGGTGCTCCTTGCAACCGAAAACTTGCGTTTGACACGCCAATCACGTAAATTAACAGAGAAATGGCTCGGCCCATTCAAAATCACACGATGCGTAGGGAAGAATGCAGTTGAACTAAAACTCCCACGCACTATGCATATACACCCAGTGGTTAACATAGCTCGGGTGAAACCTTATCTATTCCGGCTACCCGGACAACCCACATTCGAACCCGGACCAGTTCACGTCACCGATGAACTTGAAGTGGAGTACGAGGTAGACCACATAGTGGACGCTCGCTGGAAGGGACGTCATAAAGAATATTTAGTTCATTGGGCAGGATACTCAGCCGAAGAACGGACATGGGAACCCGCCTCTAATTTACGTAATGCACAGGAGGCAATTGCGCACTTCCACGAACTGAATCCGCGCGCCCTCGCACGATCGGCATTTGCCGACACATTCAGTCTATTTAACCCTCACGACAAACCCACCATACCTGTTGCGGTTGATCCGGAGTTTCAACCATAGAAGGGGGGTGGTGTTACGAACCCATATTTTATCGTATGCTTTCCACTTGATTCGAACTCTCGACCCCATGCATTAGGAAATATGCTCTCACCTAAACACTTATGACTTAGAACTTTTTCAACTTCAAGTCACATGACTCCCATCACGTGATCTATGCCTAGACTCGTCACGTGACCAGTCACGTGCTATGACATATGATCTAGACTCCTTATCTCTTATCTATGACGTCACACCTCATGCCCTTCTTATCGACCAATAGGATGTATGCCGGCTTATCAGCCAATCATGTATTTTCCTCTTATCATCGTACGATTTCCCTTTATGTATATAGACCAAACATGTACACATAGAATAGACGAATATATAAACCCCAAGCTCCAAGGTGGAATCCCCATCTTGAGAGACTTGGTCATTTGGATCATAGTTCGTTCCAATCCTCCTACGACAAGACTTATCCAGTTTTGCAAACTACTTCATTTGTTCTCTTTATCTGGAGTTGTATCACTTCTCTCAAGATCCCTCAAGGTCGACTACGCCGTCCCCCTTGCACGAATACCACTAGGATAACGTGGTATCCCCTCCTTTCCCTCACAAGTGAAGAAGTTCACTTGGCTACACTACGGCGCAACAGAGGACTACTAGGAAGTAGTGTCCCTTTGCCGCCCAGTACAGCATCTTGGTAGACCTATTGAGGCTATCACTAGACGAGGAGAAGAGTAGCGGAAGAAGGAAGAAAGGCCTAGAGTGGGCCAAACAGTTATTCTAGCCCTTCCTGGATTTGGTGGAATCTAGGGAGTGAAGAAGAAGTCTGGTACAAGAAACCGGACCAGAAGAGAGATTCTCCAGCAGGAAGGATACTGGTGAAAATAGGAAAAGAGAGGGAGAAACAGATCCTATTCTCCACAGGACACTTAGTCCCTTATCAGGTGACGGTCACTGAGGACCAACATCGTCTAACCAAGGGAAACGGACGACACTCTGAGCTTCGCTCTTGAGCAAAACCTACAGAGGAAGGAGAACAGTCGAGGGAAGCTAGCCCTAAGAATCCAAGTACCAAGGGAGAGACCCGAGGCAAGACAGGTGATGGGAAAGCTAGTCTGCTTAGCCAGTTCCCCCACCATTAGGTCAAGCCCGACCAGGTGATAAGACAAGCAGAGATGACAGATCAGGTGCAAGCGCCTGGTACCCAAGAAAAGACGCTGAGGCGGAGCCCAGCAAAAGAAGACCTCAAAGCGTTCTTTGAGGGAACCGTCATAGAAAAGGTGTTGATCACCCAAGAAGAAGGGATCAGACAAGACGTCGAAGAAGACCCCTTCTCGGTCAAGGAACCACACCAATCCTCAGACGGAAAGGCAAACAAGATCTCGCCGGTTCATCAAGAACTCGGCTATCTCGTTCACGAGCTAAGCACCATGTCGAGCATGGTAGCACAACTACAAGCTACGGTGGAAGCTCAGACAGCCACCATCAAAGCGCTTCTGGAGGCCAGGGCCTCAGAGACACAGGAGCTACGATCAGCAGTGTTGAACATCGCGAAAGTACAGGAGAGGATTACGGTCATGGAACGACCGATTCCTAAGGAGGAAGTACCTCCACCACCAAAGATCAGATGGGCAGATGAGCCCTTGTCTGAAATTGAGGAAGAAGACGAGCAGGAGGAAGCAGAGTCGCTGCCCTCACTCGATCTCTCTCCCCTCAAGAGAGAAGAGGAAGAAGCCAAGGCCACCTTACAGAGAGAGGAGGCAAAGGCAGAAAAGAAGAAACCAGTGTTTGTCAATCGCCGGCTAGGAATGGGCCGATTCGCGGTCCCAGTCCGAAGCTCGCCACTCAGGAAGACGGCTATCTATAAAGCCCATGCACAGAAGGTAGAAGCCTCTGTTATGGCAATGGAAGCAGGACCTTCCAACATGCAACCCAAGCCCACGGCACAGCCTAAGCCTGTGGCAAAGAAGGAAGAAGCTACACTGGCAAGACCGGCTCCAGCTAGGGCACCAAGACCCACATCCACGACGAAGCCAAGCGCTTCAAACGTATGCTTTGCCTGCAGCCGACCCGGACACCTCGCGAAGGATTGTCGGTCGCCGCAACCCAAGTGCCCAGCCTGTGGATGGCAGGGTTCACATAAAGAAGGGTGTCTGCTGAGCAGATACGAAGCAAACAGACAGCAGAGGGCACCCTCTCCTGAAGAAAGAAGACCCATGCCTCGCATAGTATGCGGGCAATGTGGAAAGATAGGTCACCTAGGACGAGACTGTAGATCAGTCAGGAGGCCACAAAGAGAACTAGACGACGACAGGGATTTGACATCCTTGAATACAACACTTCGAGTAAATCGAAGATAGTCTAAGTCATACAATGTATTTAAATCCGAGGAACCCACAATGGAAAGTGGTCAAGGAAGGCGGTTAACCGAAAGCCGTCACATCAATCTTCTCAAAGAGGGTTTCCTCCCTCTAGACGAAGAAGAGCCCTTACCTATCCTAGAGGTATCGGCGATCCCAGAAGGCATTGATATGCGAGTTCTGGCTGCGATGTTCGCAGAACAAGAAAAGGAAGGAGGTCTAGATGGCCTCATGATCAGATCTCTTCAGCCAAAACGGGAAATCAAGCTCCCAGTCCAAATTGGAGAGAACTCAAAAGATCTACACACGATAGAAGCCCTGCTGGACAGCGGAGCAAATCAAGTGTTTATAGATCAAGTGTGGGTAGAAAAACACAAGCTACCAAAGAAAAGGCTCCCACGCCCCATTCCTGTGTTCAACATGGACGGAACCAAGAACTCCGCCGGAAACATCACACACTCCGTGGAGATAGTGATCGATTTCCAGGGACACACGGAAACAATGACAGCCGAAGTAACCACGCTGGGGAACATCCCGCTGGTATTAGGCTACACGTGGCTTCGACGCCACAACCCCCTGATAGATTGGCAAAAGGGAACCGTAGAAATGACACGGTGTCCCCCTTCTTGTCAAAAACAGAAACGCGCTAGACGCGTGTGTATATCAGAAGAAGAAGAAGCTGATGAACAGGAAGAAGCCTGGGAAGCTTACCATGCGCGAGCGGCGTTAGAAACCCCGCCTATACCCGAAAAGAAGTCCCTAGAGGAAATGGTACCGAAGGCCTACCACCAATGGTTAAAGGTCTTCTCAAAGGATGAATCGGAGCGGATGCCGATTAGAAAACCATGGGATCACGCGGTGGACCTCAAAGACACGTTCCAACCTAAGAAAGGAAGGATCATACCTCTCTCTGTTAATGAACAAGAGGAAGTCTCAGCGTTCATCGATGACCAACTAAGAAAAGGTTACATCCGCCCCTCTAAGTCCCCTCAGACCTCACCAGTGTTCTTCGTACCCAAGAAAGATGGGCGAAAAAGGATGGTACAGGACTACCGATATCTAAACGAACACACGGTCAAAAACAACTACCCTCTCCCGCTGATCGGGCAGTTAGTGGATAAGTTGCAAGGGGCAAAGCTATTTACTAAGATGGACCTCTGGTGGGGGTACAACAATGTGCGGATCAAGGATGGCGACGAATGGAAAGCAGCCTTCGTATGCTTTAGAGGAGCCTTCGAACCCCTAGTGATGTACTTCGGGTTATGCAACTCCCCCGCCACATTTCAGGCTATGATGAATGAGATCTTCGCCGATATGGACGACTGTGTCGTCGTATATATCGATGATCTCATGATATTTACGAAAACGGACTCGCTAGCCGAGCACGAAGCTATAGTCAAGAAGGTGCTAGCACGCCTCGAGGAGAACGATCTCTTCCTCAAACCAGAAAAATGCACGTTCCATGCCACGGAAGTAGAATTCTTAGGCATGATGGTCGGAAAAGATGGTATTCGCATGGACGAAACCAAAGTAAAAGCAGTATTGGAATGGCCGACGCCAAAGAACCTCCGAGGAGTAAGAAGCTTCTTAGGACTAGCAAACTTCTATCGGCGCTTCATCGCCAACTACGCTTCTATCGCAAGGCCGTTGAACGACCTCACAAAGAAAGACACCCCGTTTACATGGGGTGAAACACAACAAAAGGCATTTGACATGCTCAAAAGAACATTCACGACGAGCCCGATCCTTGCATTCCCTGATTTAGATAATCAGTTCCGCTTAGAAAGCGATGCATCGGACTTTGCAACGGGCGCCGTCTTATCTATTCAAAAGAATGATGCGTGGCATCCAGTTGCCTTCTACTCCCACTCCATGAACGACCAGGAACGCAACTACCCCGTTGCTGACAAGGAACTCCTGAGCGTAATAAGAGCCCTAGAAACGTGGAGGCATTACCTGGAAGGAACGCATCACCAGTTCGAGATCTGGAACGATCATCAAAATCTCCAATGGTTCATGGTGCGCCAAGACCTGAACCGAAGACAAGCGCGCTGGGCGCAGTATTTATCTCGATTCAACCATGTGTGGTGCCACAAGGCTGGCTCGACCATGGGAAAAGCTGATGCCTTATCCAGAAGAGAAGATCACATGGAGGGTATCGAAGACGACAACAAGCAGGTCTTGATGATTCCGCCAGAGCGGATCAGAACCACTATTCTGGTCCAAGATGAAGGCGATAAGTTATTGAAAAGAATCCAAGATAGGACGCTCCTCCTCAAAGAGAGCGAAGTACAGAAGCTCTACGAACAGGGCTACACAGAAGATCGGGAACGCCCGATATTACAACTCAAAAACAGAATCTTTGTCCCACCAGATGAGGATCTACGAAAAGATGTTGTGACCAACTGTCACGACACTCCCGTAGCCGGTCACCCCGGCATAGAGAAAACCATAGCCCTTCTGAGAAGGCACTACGAGTGGCCAGGAATGGTCACATATGTAAAAGAATACGTTGCTAGATGCGACGTGTGTCAAAGAACAAAGACAGGCAACAAGCCGCCAGCCGGCAAGCTTGAACCCTTGAAACTCCCAAACCTTCCTTGGGTAGATGTATCCGCAGATTTCATCACAGATCTGCCTCTATCTAATGAATTCGACTCCGTGCTAGTAGTCGTCGACCGATTCAGCAAAGAAGTCGAATTCATCCCTTGTATGAAGTCGGTTACTGCGCTAGACACAGCCCGACTCTATCTAACCCGCGTGTGGACCAACCATGGCATCCCACGCTCGATCGTATCCGATCGCGGCCCACAGTTCGCATCACAGGTGATGAAGGACCTCTGCGCACGCCTCGGAATCAAACCTAAATTATCTACGGCCTCTCACCCACAGACAGATGGGCAGACAGAACGGATGATCAGAGATCTTCAACAGTTCTTACGAACTTTCTGTCACGAGAAGCAAGCCGAGTGGTCGGACTGGCTCCCGATCGCTCAGTTCAGTTATAATTCTAAGAAGCAGGCTTCCACCCAACAGACCCCTTTCGAAGTCACACGGACTTATCAACCACAAATGGGGATAGAACCCGGCTCGTCAAAAGCTCCGGCAGCTGATGACCTCGCCAATAATATTTCTAAAATATTAGAGAGCACACGCTCCAATCTGAAGCAGGCTCAGAACAAAATGAAGATCCAGGCG
>JBBPST010000442.1:0-12609 GCA_038093715.1 Austroboletus cf. mucosus | reverse complement strand
TAATCATGTGGCCTTGTTCGCCACATGCGAAGCACGAGCCTGGCTTCGGCTTCTCGTGTTTGGCGGCTTTCGCCTGCCTTTCCTTGTTTGAGCCCGAAGACTCAGCTTGCCGACCGCCTTGTGCGAGTCGGTAGCTTTCCTGACCTTTGGCAATGGCCCGGATGTTGGTCAGGGTAACATCTAGGTTGGCGGACCTCATGTTGGTCCTGTAAAGTTCCTTGATTATCTCCTGCGAGACATGCTTCTCGAGGAGATGGATCCCAAATTGAGACCCGACTTTGGCCTGCTCGTATAGCAAGACCCATTTTGACAGGAACGTGTCTATGTCCGCTGTCCCTTGTTTGAACGACGTAATCTGTTGCGTCGCCCAGTCCTTTTGCAACTGAGGCCTGAAAAGGCCCTCAATCTCCGCCACCAGATTATCCCAATCGGTGAGGGTACTTGTTCCGTTGGCAAGACGGAGTAGCTCTCTTTCGGCCACATATGCCCCTTTGACTCCTTTGAGCCGGGATAAAATTGCATAGGCCCTATTCGGCCCGTTTGGTGCGAAGGAGCCGTCCGGCAGCTTCCTCGCGAATTCCCGAGGGTGGGAGTCTAGCCAAGATCGAATCTTGACCCACCACTCCTCAAACTTCCCACGGGTACCGTCATAGGTCCCGGGGTCTGAGAAGATCTCCACCTTGGAGCTTCCTCCGCTACCTCCGGCCGCTCTTCCACCTTGGGAGCCCCAGTCCACAAGTGAGAGTGCCTCCCGAGTGCGCACCTCGTTCTCTTGGGCGCGCGTCTCGGTGTCGGCCAACTTTGTCGCAGCTTCCTGCAGGTTGACCTCCATCACGGCTTTTTCCTGTTGCAGTGCCGCCACTGCATTGAGTAAATTTTGGATTTGCGCCGTCTGCGCATTTACCAGTGCCACCACCTCTGCCAGAGTGGGAGTCGACATTGGGCGGGATAGGGTTAGCTAAAAGAAAAGCGAGTTCGTCAAGCCTTTCCTCGTACGACAGGTGATCTAGATCACAGATCAGATCGTATAGCTCCTGTAGCTTTCTTTCGTACTCTTCTCGCGTCAAGCGATCGTACCAGCGGTTTAGAATCGCCGCTTTATAAAGAGTATATTGTTCTGGAATTTTGACTAGTATTCCAGGTACGTAAAGGGGGAGAGGGTGGGGTATCCTCTAGCAGGCGTCTTCAGCACTGCTCTTGGTCGTAGGTAAGGCCTAACGTAGTAGGGGCCTCGCCTCAAGTAAGCTCTATCCGCGCGTAGCTTCGCCGGATTCGCTTCGTAGACCCTTCTAGGGCGCGGGATAGGCTCCTGGTAATTGTACCGGGGCTTTTTCACCGTCCTTGGTCTCTGTAGCTCGCCTCTAACCTCCGCTGCTAACTCCTCTCCGAAGACTAGTCTAAACGCGTCTAGCTCCCCTACTGGGACTAGGTCTTCTAATTGGACCCTGGGTGCGTCTAACACCAAGGAGTCGTTGGGGTCCTGCTCGGCGAACTCGTCCTCTGCTCTCGTCCACTCTACCTCCGCGATGGCGCGCGCAGCTTCTGCGGCCTCTCCGTAGGTGGCGAACCTCCCGCCCTGCGACGCTGTTGCTTGGTTCACTAAGGGAGCAACACCAGACCTGTCAGCACGTTCGTCCTATTCGACTTCATCCTCGACTAGGTGCGTCCGCCACTCGCGTTGCCCGACTCACTTCTGCTTGTGGGTCCTTCTGCGACGGGTGATGGGGTTAGGTGAGGGTGAGTCTTCTTCGACAGCTCCTTCGGCTGACTAGGCTTCGATGGGGTACTTGACGAGGGTACCGGATGAAGATGTAGTTTAGTTGTAATGAAACACTCAAAAACCCTATAGCCTGATGAGGACTAGAGGACTCTTGGCTCAGAGGGAAGTGTGAGGGGAAGAACTCGAGGACAACTAAACTGGGGATCCAGTCTAGCGTCCTGAGGGTTTATATACTACCTATGTTTGTATGTACATGTTTGGGTAAATACCATAACGGGGTATCGTACGATGATAAGAAAGAATTACATGATTGGACGATAGCATGGATCATATCCTATTGGATGATAAGTGCATGATGTCATAGATAAGAGATAAGGGCCTAGCCCTCGTGTGTAAGCATAATTGTGTAAAGAGAGTCATGTGAGAAGTCACGTGACAAGGGTCACGTGATATGGAAAGTGAACATACGACAAGTCCATTCGTCTTGTGGGTGGGAAGGTATTCCCTTAAATAGAAAGTCTAGAGTTCGAATCAAGGTGAAGTAAAAGAATAAAAGCATAGGAAAAGAGCGTTTGTAACAATTCCATTCTATTCTTTGTATGGATGCTATCGACATCCATTGCATCTGGATCTCTGTGAGAGATCCTTCCTTGCTTAATGCTTCTTATTCTGTCGTCCTGCCTGTAGTGCCTTGTAGCTTTCTCCATCCATCCGTCTACGGTTTCTGGTTCCTTTTCTTCTTCAATAATTTTGTGGACCAGGTGATTGGCCAGTCCTCTCATGTAGTATTCAATGAGAGATGGTTGATCTGAAAGCCTGGCCTTGCTCATGAGGAGTCAGAAGTCTGTGTTGTAGCGGTCTATTGCATCAAGTCCTGTCCTTTTCATTCTTAGGGAGTGTAGTTTGCTCCTGGCATCTGCAGCGGTTTCCTTGTGAGAGAATGCTTGTTGGAATCATTTGATGAATTCCTTCCAGTTCTCTGCCTTGACAACTCCTTTGTGAATGTCTCTTAACTCTGTTTCTGCATGCTGCCTTCCCCGACCTTCTGTCATCCTGCTTAAGGTTGTTAAAATCTTTTGTTCGTCATTGTATAAGGTGGGGTTCATTTTGAAGTATGCGTCCATAGCGTAGATCCAATACTCTGCTGTCTCTGCTTTCCCATTGAAGGGTTCTGGGAGACCAGCTCTTTGTTCTGTGTCCCTTGAGCTACTCATTGTGTCGGTAGTCTCTTCTGGTTTGTGGTACACTTCTATAGATTCCTCCTGGTGGAGTACTTCACTTGGCTCTTGTTGAGAGGGTATAGTGGATAGGGGAGGATTCCAAGATAGAGATGGTTTTCTTCTTCCAAAGCAAGAGGAAAAAAAGGTGGTGTCCCAACTTCCTGGTGCTCTGCTTCTTTTGTTCTGGGCAATGGTCTCGGAAGTCCTTTGTAATCTCTCTTGTTCTCTGTAATAGGCCTCATCTTCATCTGATAGGGGAACTCCGAATCGTCCGGAAATGTTGGGCAACAAGCTAGTAGGAGTAATGCCAAGGGCACCCTCTGAGTTTGCAGAAGAATTGATGTTCTAGTCGATGGGCAGGTAGAACGTCGTTCTTTCTGAGGAAGGCTGCTTGTTCCTTAGTGATGTGGAGTTCTTTAAGGATCTGTTGCTGGATGTAGATAAGGGAGGATAGTTCCAGGGTGGGCAATCCTTCTACACAGGAGTAGGGATGATTGAAGAGCTAGATCTTTTGTTATGCTTTTGATTATTACGCACAACTTTGGATGGAACACGTAGTATGTAGTCCTTCCTGATAGCTATAGAGTGTCCTCTGTGGCGACACTATGTCCAATGGAATGTACGGATCTCAAATAAGAGGCAGCGCACTCAGGTTTGGATGTAGGCACTATGTGAATTGCCTAGATCTAGCTGAGGAGTTATCGTACATGGCACTGGGATATATATATGAAGTACTAAGGCTGTGGTCATAGGAATACTCGCCCCAAGAGAGAGATAGGCTGTGGAGAGCAGTGTCCATCAAGAAAGTGATACTGCACAGATCTAGCTGTGCAATGATAATCAGGAAGGCAATGTAGCAAAGGCAGTTCTACTGTGCATCTGATGATCAGGAAAGCTATGAGGAAGTGATCATCAAAAGATATTAGAATGAGGCAGAGAAAGAGTAAATGGAGTCGTCCTCAAAGGAGGCAAAGATCATATCAGAATAGGAAGCATAGTCTAAGGAGTGCAGAGAAGTAGAAACTGTAACATTGCAGTGCATTGAGGACTAATAGAAGTAGTGTCCCACTCTCCCATAGTACAGCATCTCAGTGAGCCTTCTGAGGCCATTGCAAGATGAGGAGATAATCAACCAGTGGTAGTAAAGGTTGAAGAAAAAGAAAAAGAGCTTCCTGGGACTTGGGGAACCAGAGGCATCCCAGATGAGATAGAAACAGAGAGAGTAGCAAGGGTCATCTTTGGAAGAAGCCCCTCATTTGACATAAGGAGCACCCTGGCAAGAAGTGAGTTCATGGAAGAAGACCTGAATGACTTCTTAATCCCGCAAGGAGTAGATACTGCAGAAATTATCAGGGAGCTCATTGGAGTAGAAGTTGCAGTGCAATTGATAGAAGAAAAAGTTGCTCACTGGAAAGAACATCCAAGAGTGAAAACCATCAAAAAGCCAAGGTTCCACACCTCTGTGCTGGTCATTCCACATCCACATTGGATATATGAGAGTGATCCAAGAAAAGAGAGACTCAATTGCCCAAGGCTCAGGAATGGGCCCTACTACATTATCCCATATCTTTGCCCCCGCAATCGCCTTAAAAAGATAGAATACAGATTATCTACAATATCTCCTTTTTTCTTTGTCAATTACTATTAATAAAAAGTGTTGGCATTCTCCCTCTCCCCCTATCCATTCCTTTTGAAAAGCAAAAACAAATACAATGACCTCCAGCAAGAATTTAAAGCTGACAAGGCAGAGATAGAATCCTGGGAAAGAAAAGAGCTCAGGAACTACAAAAGATGATTGGCAGAACTTAGGAAACTCCTAGACTAGCCAGCACACCAAGAATGTCCTACATCTTCCTCAACTAAGATGGGACAATTGCAGTAGGAGAAATAGAGAATGTGATGGCATCGCTAAATGCTGAAATAACATGACTGTGTACTGTCAGGGATAATGCAGAAAGGCTAGCTGCATTACTGGCCGAAAAAGTAACTGTTGCCACAGAGGCTGCAGAAAAAGCAGACCAACATGTAAGAGAGTTCATGGGACTCCACAACTGGACAGGAATGCCACTCCAAAGAGATATGGTGATTCCTGAAGTTGCTGGCAGCAATTGGATAGAGGTCTTTGCCAATCCAGGCCCATATGATGGGTCAAAAGCAAAGTTCAAGGAATGGTGGTCCAAGATAAGGTCTTGTCTTAAAGCCAACCCCTGCCAATTCTCTGTTGAGGACACCAACAACCCAGGGTTGTACTTGGCACACAGCCCCAATAGGGCATATGCAGTTCTCTCCCACCTTAAGGGAGTAAAAGGAAGTTACTTCACAGAGATGGAGCTAAACAAGTTCACCTGTGGAGAATCAAAACTTATAATTTGGAACAAACTGTGTTTCAACATTGAGATACTCTTCAGGCTGGTCCTGCAGAAAGATTGGGCTATGATGCAGCTCAACAAGTACAAACAAGGAAAGGAGGACATATACATGTTCCTTGCAAAGTTCTGCACCCTGGCTTGGCAATCAGGGTGTGATGCAAGGCATGCTGTCTACCTTCTGGAACAAAACATTTCAGAAGAAATCAAAAAGGAGATGTTCCAGACAGGACACTGTGGGCAAGATCTCCCCACAACAATGTGGATGATCCAGGAGATCAGAAGCAATCAAAAGGCATACAGAATGTCCTCACAAGCTCTGCACATCCAGTTTGGAGACAAAAAAAAAAGAAGGGTGGTGACAGAAAGGTCAATGCCACCTCCTTTGGCAGTGGAGGCAACTGCTTCACCTGTGGAAAGAATGGGCACATGGCAAACAACTGCCAAAACCCCAAGCCCAAATGCAATGAGTGCAAATGGCAAGGGGATCACAAGACAACATGCTCAAAAGCAGGCAGACAGGCTTGGGCAGCCAAGGAAGAAACAGGTGCCACCTCATGGGAAGAAGTGGGGAAGGCTGAAGAAGAGAAGGATGGGTCACTGGATGACCTAAAAGGAATGACCTATGCCCAGATCCATGCCCACTTCTCAAGTAAAGGAAAGGGAAAAGGAAAGGGCAAGGTGACCTGAGTGATCTAGGAACTCAGGCTGCAAATATATATTTATTATTAGAAGTGTTTCATGCTGAGGATCCCAAATTTGCTTGCAATAGAGGTAAAGACAGGGAGTTAGCTAAAAGCTCTCATATTAATCTTATAAAAGAAGGATACAAGGTCCTGGATGAAAACCCACTTATCCTAGAAGTGGGTAATCAACAAGATGGTATCAACATGCATGTGCTCCAAAGGATTGCTCAGGAGAGTGAAAATCTAGAGGAGCTAATGATTTGATCAGTCAAGGTCAAGAAGGAAATAAAAATAACTCTCCACATCAGATGCACCAAAAATGCTCTCTTTCTAGTACCAAGTCTTCTTGGACAAGGACTGGACTAAGAAAAACCAGATTAAGATAAAGAAGCTCACATATCCTATCTCCATGTTCAACATAGACAGAACCAAGAACTCCATTGGCAATATCACACATGCCACAGAGATAATTATAGATTTCCAAGGACACAGGGAGAGCATACTGGCAGAAGTAACCACATTGCACAGCTTCCCACTGATCCTAGGATATCTGTGGCTAAGACGCCACCATCCTGATATAGACTGGCAGACAGGCATAGTCTCAATAACATGTTGCCCATTCTTCTGCCAAACCCTCCAGCCCTCAGCCACCTGTGAAGACTGCTTAGATGAGCCAGATGAACAAGAGGAGGCTTGAGAGGCATACTATGCACAAGCAGTGCTCAAAGCATCTTCAAAAGAAATGAAAACCCTAGAGGAGATGGTACCAAAAGCCTACCACAAGTGGCTTAAGGTCTTCTCTAAGAAAGAATCAAAAAGAATGCCAATTAGAAAACCCTGGAATCATGCCATAAACCTAAAAGATATATTCCAACCTAAGGAAGGAAGGATCATTCCCCTCTCTGTTACTGAACAAGAGAAAGTCTCAGCATTTATTGATGACCAATTATATACATAAGAGTTATATTCATCCATCTAAATCCCCTCAAACTTCTTCTATATTCTTCATGCTGAAAAAAGATGGCCAAAAGTGGATGGTACAAGACTACTGCTATCTGAATGAATATGGTCAAGAATAGCTATTCACTTCCGTTGATTGGACAGCTGGTAGATATGTAAGCTAAAAGGAGCAAAGCTATTTACAAAGATGAATCTCAGATGGGGCTACAACAATGTTTGAATTAAAAAAGATGAATGGAAAGCTGCCTTTGTCTGCTTTAAGGGCACCTATGAATCCTTAGTCATGTACTTTGGGCTATGCAATTCCCCAGCAACCTTCCAAATGATAATGAATGAACTTTTCGCTGATGTGGACAATTGTGTTGTTGTATACATCAACAACCTTATAATATTCACAAAAACAGATTTACTAGCTGAATATAAGGCAAATGTCAAGAAGATCTTGGCACACAAGAAAAGAACAATTTATTTATCAAACTGGAAAAGTGCACATTTCATGCCACAGAAGTTGAGTTCCTGGACATGATTGTGGGAAAGGATGGTATTCATATGAACAAAACCAAAGTAAAAGCAGTGTTGAAATGGCCAGAGCCAAAAAATCTCCAAGGAGTAAGAAGCTTTTTGGGGCTAGCCAACTTTTATAAGCAATTCATCTCTGACTATGCTTTTATTGCAAGGCTTTTGAATGACCTAACCAAGAAAAATGTTCCCTTTATATGAGGCAATAAACAACAAGAAGTGTTTGTATTATGCTTGGCCTGGATAAGGTTGAATGTAGCCGCAAAGGTGGTCAAGAGTTCAAGGAGCTACAGATCCATGTGAACTCTCATAAGTTCAAAGGGGTGATGTGGTTCCATATGGACACTTGATG
Organism: Austroboletus cf. mucosus; assembly: GCA_038093715.1. NCBI lineage: Eukaryota > Fungi > Basidiomycota > Agaricomycetes > Boletales > Boletaceae > Austroboletus > Austroboletus cf. mucosus. Next base: position 4,786 of record JBBPST010000442.1, on the reverse strand, counting down.
TCATTCAAGGATAAGTCAGGAATTTCAGAGGAACTCTCACTAACAGTCAAGGTGAGCAGTAGGAAACACCTGCTGGTTCAAGGGGAATTGAGGGAGCATCCACTCAACAGTAGAATGAGGACTGAGGGACCAAAGACAATCAATGTAGAAGGTAGATTGCAGAGGTCAAAGTTAAGGAGTATATTGAGGGTATTTAAAGTTTATATAGGAAAGAAACAAGTTAAGGGGAGGTTAAAATGAAAAAGATATGTCAGTGATGGAATGTGATGAAATCACAAAGAAGCAGACATATTACAGATGATATGTAAGCACACATGAGTAATGTGTAAGTCAGAATGAAAGGGATGTGTCAGTGCCTTGGTAATACAACTATAGGCAAGTTATACTAAATAGGTAAGCAAGGATGACAAAGTGGTAAGGTGAGAAAAAGAGATAGGGGTCTGTTGAATCATAACATTATCCCTGTTGTACAATCGAATCCACGATGAAGATCTAAGGGAAGCCACAAGGGGAGCCAGTGATATTATCCCAGCCAATACTATCAATGATTGAATCATCATAGTCATAATTCTCTATTAAAGGGGGAGTGGATACCTGGGAATGGGGTGATGGTAAATTGTACTGTGAGATTGAATGGGGAGGGGGTGAGAGCCAGAACTCAAAGATCAAGATAAGCAAGATGACCTATGAGAGACAGGGGACGATGGAGAAGGAGAGACGAGAGGTGCAGGAAATCAGCAACAAGATGGGCAAGTTCCCTGAGTATGTCCTGGGACTGAATGATGGCAGTACAGGCACTCATACAAAGAGCAATGGATGTGAGTATATCCAAGTCATCTAAGATAAAACAGGACTTGTGGTGATGAGGATGATTGGAGGAGAGCGTGGTGGAACTGTTGTTGCCTGTTCAATAGTTTTTGGCACACTCTAAAGCAGTGACTTCTTCAAGGGCAAGGGGGGATGAAGAAGCCAAAGGGGTGATTGCCATGGATGTTGTCGGGAAGGGAAGGTTTAATTCTTGCACATATCACAAGACATCATCTAGATGTTACAATTTCCACTTCCTTGCACTCCTCAAACTATGCTTCCTATTCCAATATGATCTTTGCCTCCTTTGAAGACAATTCTATTTACTCTTTTTCTGCCTCATTCTGATATCTTTTGATGATCACTTCCTTCATAGCTTTCCTGATCATCAATGTGCAGTAGAACTGCCTTGGTCTCATTGCCTTTTTGATTATCACTGCATAGCTAGATCTGTGCAGTTACAGCCTCCTTGATGAACACTATCCTCCACAGCCTATCTCTCTTTCGGGGCAAGTATTCCTATGATCACAGCCTTTGTAGTCAGTATATATATTCCCAGTGCTATGAACAATACTCCCCAGCTAAATCTATGCAATTCACATAGTGTCTGCAATCTGGACCAGAGTGCGCTGCCTCTTGTCCGAGACCCCCACATCCATTGGACCTAGTGTCACCACAGAGGACACTCTATAGCTATAGTATCAGGAAGGACTGCACACTACATGTTCTGTCCTAAGTTGCACAATAACCAAAAGTGTAACAAAAGATCTAGCTCTTCATTATCCCTATCCCTGTGTAGAAGAATTGCCCACCCTGGAACTATCCTCCCTCCTCTACATCCAGAAACAGATCCTCCAAGAACTCCACATCACCAAGGAACAAGCAGCATTCCTCAGAAGAAACAACATTCTACCTGCCCACTGACTAGAACATCAATTCTTCTGCAAACTTGGAGGATGCCCTTGGCATTACTCCTTCTGACTTGTTGCCCAACATTTCTGGACGATTTGGAGTACCCCTATCTGATGAAGATGAGGCCTACTATAGAGAACAAGAGAGACTACAAAATGACAAACAAAAGATCCTAACCACCCTGAATAGGATAACAGAAGTTTGGGGCAGGCAGCATGTGGAAACAGAACTAAGAAACATTCATGAAGGGGTTGTCAAAGCAGAGAATTGGAAGGAATTCATCAAACGATTTTAACAAGCCTTTTCTCACAAGGAAACTGCTGCAGATGCAAGAAGCAAACTATACTCCCTAAGAATGAAAGTGACGGGGCTTGATGCTATAGACTGCTACAACACAGATTTCCAACTCCTCATGAGCAAGGCCAAACTCTCAGATCAACCATCCCTCATCGAATACTACATGAGGGGACTGGCTGACTGATACAACTCCAAATATGATAAGAGTTATAAGTAGTTTTGCAAGCTGGAAAAGCTTGTCATGTGGAGGATTAGAACAAGGTTTGATCCAAATGACCAAGTCTTTTAAGATGGGAATTCCACCTTAGAGCTTGGGGTTTATATATTCGTTTACTCTATGTGTACATGTTTGGTGTAAATACAAGAAAGGGAATCATATGATGATAAGAAGAAATTACATAATTGGCTGATAAGCTGGATCATATCCTATTGGTAGATAAGGAAGGCATGAGGTATGATGTCATAGATAAGAGATAAGGGATCTAGAGCTTACATCATAGCATGTGATGTGTCACATGACGAGTCTAGGCATAGATCACATGATAGAAGTCATGTGACTTGAGAATGAGAAAATGTCTAAGTCATAAGTGTCAGTGATGAGAACATATTTTCTAATGCATAGGATCAAGAGTTCGAATCAAGTGAAAAGCATACAATAAAATATAGTGTTTGTAACACTGACCATTTGGTCCACAAAATTATCAGAGGAGAGAAGGAACCAGAAACTATAGATGAATGGATGGAGAAAGCTACAAGGCACTCCAGGCAGGACAATAGAATAAAGAGCATCAAGCAAGGAAGATTCTCTCAAAGAGATCCAAATACAATAAATATTAATAGCATCCACACAAAGAATAGAAAAGAATGCTGGGACAAGAAAGTGAAGCAAATCAGGGAAAGAAGATGCTTCATATGTAACAAGGTCGGATGCTTCACAAAGAAGCACTCAAGAGAAGGAAGGAACCTGTTATGAATGCTATATTCTATTGTATGCTCTCACCTTGTTTCGAACTCTCAACCCTACACTTTAGGAAATATGTTCTCACTACTGACACTTATGACTTAGATATTTTCTCATTCTCAAGTCACATGACTTCTATCACATGATCCATGCCTAGACTTATCATGTGACACATCACATGCTATGACATATGCTTTAGACTTCCTATCTCTTATCTATGACATTACACCTCATGCCTTTTTTATCTACCAATAGAATATGTTCCGGCTTATCAGCCAATCATGTATTTCATTCTTATCATCTATAAGTAGCTGGTCTACAAACATATACACATAGAGTAGACAAATATATAAACCCCAAGCTCTAAGATGGAATCCCCATCTTAAAAGACTTGGCCATTTGGATCATATCTCATCCAATCTGCCTCTAAAGACAAGCTTTTCCAGCTTGCTAAGCTACTTCAGATCTTTATCATATTTGGAGTCGCATCAGAATCCACTTCCAGGAGAACAAAGCAACCCAGCCAAAGCAAGAACTCTTGAGATCAAGCAAAAAGATAAAATATTGAAGTATGTGCAACAGTTGGGAGCCCAAAACATTCCAAAAGATGAAGTATTAAGAATCCTCAAACAATGCTTCAAAGATAATGAAGGAAAAACCATTGCAAGGGTGGAAACCAAAGATGTTTCTTACCAGGGTTTTTAAAAAGGAGCCAAGAATCAATATCTTGCACTCCAAGCTATTCCTCTGTACTGATATCTAATGATGAGAAATCCATATCAATTTCAGTTTCTCTGTCCACTACAGAAGGAAAAAGTGTCGAAACCACAACAGCCCTCATCAATTGTGGAGCCACTATATCATTTATCAACCTCTACTTTGCCAAAAGAAACAACTACCCCTTGGAAAAACTTCCCAAACCACTCCTTGCTGTCAATGCAGATGGATCAAACAATAAAGCAGGAATGATCTCATACAAAACAAAACTATCCCTATGGATCAGTGGGGTAGAAGAAAATTGGACCTTCATGGTACTCCCCACCTGCAAAGAGAACATCATCCTAGAAATGACCTGGCTCTGACAATAAAACCCCCTCATCAATTGTGCCACTGGAGAAGTGACCATTACAGAACAAAAAAAAAGACCTTGAAGAGATAGTAAAGAGGCTGTTGATCAATGATACCTCTTAAGATACCTAGGGTTCCACAAAGATTACAAAACCCACACTAGATACAACCAAAGATACCAAGTGGAAGAAATTAGGAGAACTATCATATCTACAGCACAGAAATAAAAAGAAGTCAGGAAACTACCCAAAGCATACAAAGAATACCAAAACATGTTTGAAAAAGAAAATATGAACCAACTTCCCCCCTCCAAACCTTATGACCATGCAATAAACCTAAAAGACACCTTCATACTGAAGTGAGCCAAGGCATATCCACTCTCCCTGCCTGAGCAAGAGGCATGTAAAAAGTTTGTAGAGGAACATCTAGCCAACAGAAAAATACAACCCTCAAAGTCCCCCCAAGCCGCGCTGTGGAGACCGGTGCGCTGCTACACGTATATCCCTTGTTATCACCTCTTTTACTTGATCTTCTCTTTTCTTTTATTGACTCTTTACTTATCATTTTGAAAGTTACTGGTTGCTAGTGAAGACCACGATTACACCGGCCTTATCCCGGACTTACACCGGACTTGCACCGGACTTGCACCGGACTTGTTCCGGGCACGTCTCGGACTTACTTATGAAGACCGGGTGGTCTATTATACTCACTTACATCGGTCACTTTCTTTCTTTCTTTCTT
>JBBPST010000438.1:0-12626 GCA_038093715.1 Austroboletus cf. mucosus | reverse complement strand
GGTCACGTGATATGGAAAGTGAGCATACGACAAGTCCAATCTCCTTGGTGTGGGAGAGTGTTTCCATAAGTAGAAAGTCTAGAGTTCAAATCAAGCATGAGTAAAAATAATAAAAGAGTGAAAAAGGCGTTCGTAACACAAGAGGACATTCATCAATCCTTTGCAGCTTCATCAACAAAGAGAAACATGTTGGTATCTGGCATTTCCACTCCAATCCAATTCATGTAAAGTACACACAACTCCTCATTTCATTCAGTAGCAGTGGCAGAGATCATTTTTTGTGTGATATTGGGGCATTTCAGCATGCTGGAAATGGTAGATAATACAGCACTTCTCCCACAACTCCCTTTGAATTTCATCAAGATATATGTGTATGTGGAGCAATGCTGTTGGATTACATTCCAAATGAAAAATATATCTGCAGAAGTAAGAACTCGACATTGCCTGACAGTGCAAGAATACATGTGAGGTTGTGAACAATACCAGTTTTTTTGTGGAGGCGGAAAACACTTTACAAGAGCATTTTCTTGACACCAAGAAGAGAACAGATATCTTCAACAGAGTGGCCTTCTTCAAAAAGAGCTGGAATGTGGAGTTTCGTGCTGTTGGAAATGATGCGGACTGGCATGGTGAGTAGAGGGCAAGCGACGAGCGTGATAGTCCCGTTCTCACTCAGGTTGGTTCGGGGTCTATCCCCAGCAAGCTCCGAGGCGCGATTTTCGAAAATGTGATTTCCGAATCGCTTTTCAAACCGCTATAATGGGTGTCGTTTCAGAAGAAAAAGCGAAAGTGATTCACCGACCAGTGTGACATTGCCAGCGTACGCGCCAACGCCAGAAATGCACTTGTCACATAAAGTTGACCAAGATGTTATGACCTTAGTGCCAAGGGACTCTGTAAAATTCGGGCTCCGACGCGGCTTACTCGATATTCGATGAAACAACATTCGTTACAGTCAATAGTACATATGAACAAGCTGCCAAATTGCCATATACTGTAGCCTGTAGCAAGCCCTTGGGTTTGCAGATTTCTAACAAGAACAAATAGTGTACAGATTTGGGAAAGATTCGAGATCTCTATAGCAAGGCTCTCGTTTACAACGCCAACGCTAAAATTCTACCAATGCTTTCCCCAACCCTCTAGCTCAGAAGACCCTCACCATCATATAATTCAACTTTGTTTCCATTTTTACCCAATTCATCGTAACGCGTAACGCGCAAGTATTGACTCGGAGGGACCACCTTGTCTTCGAGACCATGCGGTGCGCCCCCGTGCAAGACACCTACTCGCTTCATGGCAAGCAACTACAAGAATTCAGTATATGTAATCAATTCTCTGCCAGGATCAACACATACGTTGTGCGCAGCATTGCTATGGTCGTATACTCCACCAAAGAACGCAGCGGTAGCGTCTCTACCAACATACTTCTTCAGCACGTGCGGACCACCTGGATGTTCATCGAGGAAATCCGATACATCGTGGATAAAACCAGCAATACAAATCAAAGATCGTGTCTCGGCCTGGCTTTGGTCTATGCATGACTCGTCAATAAATAACACATAATTCATATACTGATCGCTCACAACTCTCCCAATTGATCACCTGAAGATCGCTGTTGTTCAATGGCCAAGAAAGTTTCTCTTGTGTATTACGCAAGCGTCTCAATTGCATTGTCAGCTGGCCTTTGCGAACCTCGTTGTCCGGGAATGTCTACAGGCCAGGTCAATATACAACTTTCGGATCAAGAATAAACATACCTTCAGGTGCGAAGCAAGTCCCAACTGCTCGCTGGCCCAGATGAGCCATTTGGAGGGATCATATTGGTACCACTTGATCGCATTCCGGTAGTCCACAGGGAATTGGTGATGGAAGTTGTGGTATCCCTCCCCAAAACTGACGAGAGCAGTGAACAAGTGATCACGAGGTGTATGTTTATCATCAAAAGGCGCGTCGCCCAAATAGTGAGCAAGAGAGTTGATACAAAACGTAGACTGGAAACGCATGAGCGGACGAACATCGACCGACTGGAAACACTCACATGTTGGACATAAATCGCTCTTATCAAAGCGGCATATACGAAACCACCCTTCCAGTCACCCCATCCAAAGCCGGCGACAATTGTCGGGAAGACGGCACCCATGAATATGACTAGTTTGGAGAAATGACGATATTGCCAGTTAACAACTTCGTCCTTGGAAAGGTCGCTCATGTCCACTGGACCGGGTTTACGCCGAGGCTTTAACATCATCCAGCCAACGTGGGACCAGAGGAGACCCTTGTGGGCGCTGTAAGGGTCCAGATCGGTATCGATATACCGGTGGTGAGCGCGATGGCCACGCGCCCACCACCTGATGGAACGCTGGAGTGCGCCGGCGCCGAAAATAGCAAGAGCGTATTGTAGCGGCTTGGATGCATTGAATGAGCGATGGGACCAAAGACGATGGTACCCAGCTGTTACGCCTGGGTGCCAACATCAGCAGCGTTCCCAAAAAATAGGAAAAGACACGAACTTATACCAGTCATATAGTAGTACATAACTGCCCAAATACCGGTCCCCCATCTGAGGGGAGTGTAGCACGCGGCAATGAATCCCAAAATGGGAGTCAAACAAAGAAAAATGACGTCAAACCAGTTGAGGTTGTCGAGGAGGTTGTCCCAGGTGATTGGTGGTAGTGGCTTGTGCTGCTTTAGCAAGTAAGACACATAATTATCCGGGATGGTAACGCCTGGGTCATCGACAAGCTGATTTGGGTCGACGGTTTTACGGGCTGCGTCATCCTGGGGCGAGCCTGTGGATGGGACTATTAACGCCATGTCCGGAAAGTGTTGGAGTGAACACGACGGAGGGCAACATTCTACGTTCGAGATTTTATTCGAAAAATCTTTGGGGTTGCCTATGTCAGAGGGGAGGGTGAGCTCTCAAGATCTCAAGATGTAAGATTTTACGTCCGGAGCCATCATTTAGAAGCTGTTATTTAGATGCCAAATAAAGTCAAATATTGTTTTCGCTTCTAACAAATTGTTCATGAGCGAAGTTCAAGTACATGCGGGATATTATCTGCATCTCCAATTTGTCAGGTTTGAGAATTATTTCCGCTACGAAGTAGTAGGGTGGCAAAAATATTAATCTAATAGTCTTATTCGTCAAACAAGAAAAAAAACTATCTAACCCCGATATGGATGCTTTCCTTGATTTCGTTGCCGCCGCCCCAACATTGAGGATGAAGAAGCAACCAAAGAAGACGATAAATGCCTTTGATATTATTACTATTATTGTAGCTGGAGCCGAGATAGCGCGAGTGTCCCGAATTTATGCACGGAACCGTAACCGGTTTCGCCCCAACTCCTTCGAGTGTCAGTGCACTATCAAGCGCGCATTTTTGGAGGGCGCGCAGATTTTGGGGGGCGCGCATTTTTTGACGTCGGGCGCGCCACTTTTTTTGTGGGGTGCACAGATTTCCCATCATAATTATAGCACTTTTTTCCACCAGATAGTGTTAGTAAATGCAACTGTATAAAGTAATTAGGGAAGACCTTGCAGGTCGTTTGCACAGCCAACTCGCATAGATTTTTTTTTCACGCTAGCATGATGCCACGAGAGGAGTGTGGACAATAGTATCATAAGGTATCATGCAGCGAACAAATTACAAGCAGTATGAAGGGGGAGCGTACTGATGTGATCCCGTAATGAGACCTTGTCCTTATCGCAGATGATGAGTAAACGTCAGGACGGCATGCTCAGATAATAACATATGTAACGTATCTTTATCAGCGCGCTGGGGTATTCATTGCTGTCGTCAGCCAGCGCACACTCCGAGTCGTCATTAGAATCGTTGTTGTTTGATGCCACTGCTAAGTCTGCAGGCATCCTCGTCGTTGCAGTGCTGGGCGCGCCGCGGGATGAGTGGATGAAGGAATGTCTGTTCGGTAGGCCGTCGTTATCGCTTGCAGCAGGTATGACTTTGGGTCAGAAGGTAGCTCGTACCCCCTTGACCGTCTATCTGTCTTTTCCCTCTGTCCGTCATTGACTGTCTGCATTGGAGACGGAGCGAGAGAGATACCAGAGGTAACCCACTACAGAGGAGGAGGGCGTACGAACGCTGTATGTCTGCGCTAAATTGTCTGTGCGTCTACGTGCCCATTGTTGTCTATGCATGTGTTCTCCTCGCGTCTGTCTGTCCTCACCTGTTGTAGTCCGTCTGCTCACCAGATCTTGTTGCTGCAATACATATACATAGTAGTTAGCAAACGTCATTGTACATGAAATATAGTCATTAGTACATACTACCGGTTGCATTGCATTGAACACAGTATGACGAGTTCGTAGAGGCAAGGCCCATGAAGTTGTGGGGGTGGGTCACAAGGATTTAATCCGCGATGGCGGGGTGAGCACTTGAGTCCGTTCATCCACACGGCCTGTGTGCCCTCCTCGGTTCATCATCCCCATCTGTCTGTGCGTTCGATTGTCTGCGTCTGTTTGTCCACCTGTGACAGTTATTTATCTTTCCTGCCTTATCCGTTCTGCATAGAGCCTAGAACTATGGATAACAGACAAGACACGTAACTTACCTTGCATCCAGCGCCCCCTCAAATTGCACCCGGCACCTGTCATGACCCTGTCAACTTCCGTGTCATCGTAAGGTCTCAGCGCTAGCGCTGTAACATAACTAACGTAGTAATGTGTGAGGGCTGTAAGGATCGCACAACGGTTGCACGCGGACCGGGCCGATAATATGCCGAACCGAGTCTATTATCCTCCTATACATATTTAAGTAGCTTATTGTCGTTGTCGAGCGACGAGAGACTTCTGTACAGCTCCACGATGTATAGAACATGATCCCCTCACATGCACTCGCCCGTCTCTCGGCGATGTTGCCATCCCCATCACCCATATCCATTCCCCTTCGAACTCGCCTATGTAGCGTGTTCCTAGCGTGACGCAGGACACCTACCTACAGCGCCGTGCCTAGCAGTGCAGCGTGCGTCCAAAAATTCGCGGAGGACCTTGCTATGGGGGTTAAGCATATGGTTTGCTATGTATGACTTCGCGAAGATTTGTCTGTCGTCCAGACTTCATCGGGCCGAGGAGGCGACGGTCCGGTGGCGGGGCCCGGCCCGGTACATGTGACCCCGATGACGTCTCGCCCACCGACTAAGAAAAGAGGAATGGCAGAGGCATCATTGGCGGGGTGGCCATGTGCGGCGTTTCACAACCGAGGCGATAAAAGCGAAAATGATTCATCGTCCGTGTATCTCGCTACCGGCCGGCGTGCATGTACAGAAATGTACTTGTCACGTGGAGCTGACCATGAGTTATGACTCTGCACCTTGACTCAGTGATTGCCATCCAACGCCGACTCCCCGAGTGCGTCAGTAAATACGAGATCGTGGACGTGGTTGGTGCCTGTGAAGAACAAGCCAGAAATAAACCCAGTCTCGTGCATGATCAAAGCCACGCATGCGAAAAGCCGATGATCATGTGGGGTGGTAATCAGCAACGTCGGATGCCGCACTGGGGGGAATCAGTGCCTTTGGAGGCCGCCGACCTATTGGGCGCATGTGGCAAATGTATTGGATCACCTTCTTTTTAACCTTGATGATTCTTGAAACCGGTGGGTTCCACCTGTTGTGACGATGAATGATCCGACGGACGATGGCGCATGGCTGCCAGGTGGCGGGAGGGTCTATTTCTTGCGACCGTTGCGGAAGCAAGGTCGGGTCGGGACTCGTGAACGTGCCCTACCTCGACGAAGCGACCGCCGCCGATTTAAATTCTCTCGTCGTCCTCGCTCTCTTGGTAAGGATATGTTTTTCTGCACGATAGTCAGTGTGAATATGCATTTTCCCACCATCAAGACCAGGGACGTCATGCGGTATCCGTCGATGAAGGCAATTTCGACCATTCGGGGTATATTATTTGATGAGATTGGATTTATCTAGTGGTCAAGGTCATCGGTGCGTCTTGCAGTATTGTTGGCCAAGTTCAGCAAGCCATCTTTACACACGTTGGTCGCCAAGAAGCCAGCGCCTCCCACGCTTGTCAAGGCAAGGACGAGTCGTTGGACCTGTTTCAGCTGCATTGTGTCTTTGTGGGGTCACAAATTATCCTTGTTCTATTTTTCCAGGCGACAGAGAATGAAATGATTCAAAAAATGACATTGCCGGTGATAACGGGCCTGGTATCCGAAATAGGATGGGCGCTTTCCGCAGTATAGGGTCAAAGTTGACCAGGTACCTCGGGGAGGCCAGGACGAGATACATAAACGAACACTCGCCTCTGAATCGGTTAAGATTGGCAAGTTGACATTTATAGAGAAGAATTAGCCAGGGATGGGTACAGAGAGATACAGCCTTGGTCAGGTACAGCAATGGCCCACCATGTTTAAGATCAGCCAGGTGGGAGATTGGTAACAAAGAACCGATGCACCCCATCAGTCTAAATAACTATAACCTTGTCAAGTTGAGGTGCAGATGCTGTCGTGCTGTGATCGTACGGTGCTCGGTCATGAAAAGGGGGCACAAACCTAGTCCGCAGCAACGTCTTGACCATTCGCCATTCAAATAGAAGCATGCAGACTCTCAAAGTCATTATCTATCATCTGGAAAGCCAGCCAAATTTGTGGCCACCGGTCCACCGGACTAAGCGGTGTAATCCGAGGGTATTCCCGTCCAAGACAAAGCGTATGTATGATACGCACGCGACATTTCCGAGGTCGTTCAAGCTGTGGACACGATGTCACATATTCAATTACGGACGTTCGGGCCTGAAGCCTGAGATAGGCTGATACTCTGCGAAATGGCCTAGTCATGGGCATATTACGTCCGGTCAGGAAGGGTGAAAATGCGGATTTGGCGGATTTTCAGTGGCAGACTTGAGACTGGCGCGTTGTTTGAAGGAGACCCGTCTTGGAGACGATCATTCCACGTGTTCAACTTCACTCAGTAGCACCAAATAATGCCAAACTGGGCTGGGCACTGGAACCCTGCATGTCTAAGTTGTCGTGGCGGGAGCGCAAAGACCTTCTCGGTTCACTGCTGCAGACTCGCGACGATGATGACGAGGGTGTCGCACTCGACCGTCTTCTCCATGGTCAGAATACTATAGGAAAAACATGCAAGTATTTTTTCTTCGCTCCCGCTTAAATCCAACCTGATCGATCAAATACAGCAAAGACTATCCAAGTGGACTCGTTGCGGTTCACCGACAAGGATTTTGTCGCACTCGGTACTTTGGATCGTGGCCAATTCGGCGTCGTGTGTACCATCTCTCTGCGCACGTAGACCCCACTAATACTGCATCAAGATCGACGTCGTCAATTGCATTCTTGACGGACGCGCGTATGTCCGCAAGTCAATCCAAAAGGTAGCCGCTCTCCGTTCTCCCGAGGTAATGCACTTCAGAGTTTAGTTTTATCGTGGCCAATCCAATCTTGGACAGCAATGCTCTCCGCAAATCGAACGCGATGTCTTGTTGCTTGCCAAGCGCACTAACACCATGTGGGCACCTCATCTCCTGTGTTCGTTCCAAACTGCCACCCATCTCAACCTCGTCATGGATTATGCGGAGGGCGGCACGTTATGGGATGTGCTTGAATCCAGTCCCTACGGAGGTAGAGTGCTGGAAGGCGATGTACAATGGTGGGCTCCCCAAGCCATTTGTGCCATTCATTGGTGTCACTCTCAAGGATTTGCACACCGGTACGTTCGAATTCTAAAAACAATAGTCCTACTTGACCCTCGAAAACAGTGACATCAAACCCCACAATTTCGTGCTTACTTCTAGTTCTCATCTCCGGCTAATCGATTTTGGTTCTGCCGCACCGCTATCTCCTCCGGAACCGGATGGGAGCCAGAACATTCCACAACGGCATTCATTAGTTCCTTGTGGCACATGTGACTATATTTCCCCTGAAATTTTGCAAGCACATGAAGATGCTTTACTTGCGCTCGAATTTTCTGATAAGCCTCCAGCTTCTCCCGGCTCTGACAGGCAACCCAGCACGTGCGGGTTGGAAACAGACTGGTGGAGTCTTGGCGTCATGCTTTACGAACTAGTGTTTGGTGTGACCCCGTTCTTTGCCAACGACATTAGAACGACGTACATTCGAATTATGGACCACGAGGTTTGCGCTATATCATCCGTGACATGACTTACCGTTTCATACTTCTTCAGGCTAGCTTGCGATTCGATAAGTCCCTCCCTATTTCAGAATCTTGTCGAGATCTATTGCAGAGGTAAAGTTTCCTCGTAGTTATTTTGGTTACGAGTCTGACATCTTAAAGGTTTTTAACCTCCCGAGAGCATAGACTGGGTCGTCGCAATGTGCTCGAAATTACAGAGCACCCCTTCTTCGAGTTCACACACTGGGCAAGCATTGGCATGAGTAATACATGTTCATCATGATTAGTTCCTTTTGGTAACGACCGGTTTTTTAGATGACGCCCCATCGGAGCTCCATGTGCCGCAGTTCGTGTATACAACGCCGAGTACGGATGCACCGTGTGCACCCCCCGTGCCCCCGGATGAAAGCAATCCACAGTCATTCCACTTTTCCGCGCTGTTCCAGTCGTCCGTGAGCACATCTCCAGGCCGGTCCGCTCTACTGTCGAGCCCGCACTTCACTCCCAAACCTAGGTCTCCCAAAACAGAGACTTCCTTCATTGGGTTTTCATGGGGACCATCAAGGAACGCATTTAAACTACCGGATAGAAGCACAAGTGGGAGAGCGCCGGAAGTGCTCAAAACTCCTCGGCCTCTCCTCCCTGTGGAATCTAGCCCTTACGCGCCACAAGGACCAAGTGAGGTGCTATCTGGCCGTCTGGACGCTTTCACGACGCCCACCCGTGCCCATAACATGACTCTGTACCATACACTCCCACGGAGGAGCACGACTGGTCGCACACCACTACGTCGCACGGTTTCCGACCGCGAGGCCATGAGGCAACTTTTGGATTGCATTGGCATGAGCGCACGGAAAAAAGTGCTCGCCAGTGGCCGAAAGCCTCGAATGCTCGACTCTATTAACCGTAGCCGATTCGTCGCTATCAAGAAAGAACTCAGATTCGGACCACCGCCTGTCGTAATCCGATCCAACGGCACGTCTACCGACTTCCCATCTCTCTCTACTACATCGGAGTCCGAGGCGACAGAGACGGAATCGGAGGGGCCTCCGAGTCCAAGCCCGCGCCCAGGATCAGCCATGTCAATGATGAGCCGTAGAAGCACTACGCCGACAATTACTACATCTCATTCTGCCCAGTTACCATTATCGGCATCTTCGCCGTCTGGGGCATCCCCGGGTTGCCGGGTTGAGGATGGGGATTTGGATGATGATGCGTTCGTGCAACTGGAAGATAGGCTTGCCGCGCTGGTTTCGCAGTTGTATCGTATGCAGGCCGAGATAGATCGTGTCAAGGAACTTGTTGAGCCCTAAGGGAGTGGGAGGGGAGGAATATTCTGAAGAACTTGGAGTAGACGCCCGAAAGAGGGTCGGATGTTCTCCGCCGATCTCATGCGTGTTTTTTTTCGAGAATACCCGGCCTTGGGTAAGATTCCACGTGAGTTCTTACAAAGAATACGGTAAACTTATCGCCGCTGACACACTGCGAAGAATCTCCACCAGCCGACGCGAGCCCACTCGCATCCATGCATCATTATGCGGCTGGAGCTGCCCCGTCTATCGTTTGAGGATATCCCGATTGCAATCTCACTCTGTCGCACCGGGTCCCGCGCGCCTGCAACACCTTGAGACGAGAAACGACATCAGACGTGTAACAGGTCCTGGCACGTCTGCCACCGCGACGTCGATCACCTGCGCAATAATATTCACCCTTTGATCATCCTTTATCATCCGCCGTGTTCCTCGTGCGCTCGCCATGCGAGCGCCGCATCGGCTTTGTGAAAAGGCAAATGTCGACATGCCGCATCTTCTTTGAGACAAAAAAAATTGTGGTCCCTGTCGACATGTCTGGATGCGTCGCGGGGTCATGACACACGCACGGGCGCACCAATCCTGTCAAATCGACGTACTCTTCTTTCCCGAATCACGCCGCCGTTTTCGGCTATGAGAAGCTCACACCGTTGTCAGCATGTTTTGCCACCCATATTCCTTGCGAAGTATTTCGATCGCTTAGGCCATAATTAGGTGCCCCACTACCTACATCATCTGCATATTTAACCCGCCTCCACGGAGTTTCATGTTCGCTAGTTCCACAAGGAGCCTTTTCTACGATTTCACGACCCCGTCATGACTGCCTTCGCTTCCATGAAGAGAATTGGTCACTGCGTTGATGTTCTTTACCGGTATGTGAAGACCGATGTCCGGACGACGATCATCCCGACGGTAAGCACTCGATGGGCCACCATGTGGACGTATATTGAGTGACCCCTAGACGCTCTTCGCTACTGCCGCCGCCCCCATGTGCGACATTAGCCACCTCCCGGGCGTAATCTTTTGGATCACTTTGCATCTCTTACAGTTTAACGTTGCAAACCAGCTAGTCGATCCGGAAGAAGATGGCAAGAACAAATCTTGGCGTCCCATTCCTGCTGGCCTTATCAGCATCCGAAATGCCACCATCCTTCGCTGGGCTCTCATTCCTGCGTGCCTCTTGCTTTCTGCGTCGTACAGCACCTACTTGTTCACAATCAGCGTGATCATCACGTCCTTGATCATTTGGTACAACGAGCTGCAGGGCCATGGACATTGGCTGTCGAAGAACGTGATGACAGCTTTGGGCTATTCGCTGTTTGAACTCGGGGGGACGTTGGTCGCAGGTACGATTTTTTCTTTTTCTTTTCCCAGTGCATCCTCATAGGTGTCTACAGGTTGTGACCGAACGGGGATCGAACCCGTCGCGCTGCTCGGCGTGTGTATGAGCATGGTGATATTTGCGACGACGTTGCACTGTCAAGACTTTAAGGACGAAGAAGGCGACCGGTTGATCGGGCGCAAGACACTTCCAATCGTGTTCCCCTCGCTCGCGCGCACCTCTGTCATGCTCAGTCTGCCGCTTTGGTCTGTATGCCTGACATGTCTGTGGAAGATCGACGTGATCTGTAGTGCAGTGTATGTGGCGTATGCGAGTATGGTGGGGATGCGGTTCATGATGCTGCAAAGCGCGCAGGCAGATCGCAAGTCATGTCAGTTGTATAGCGTGAGCTTCTTTTCTTTTCTGAACGATGGTCCGTCGTGACTAACAGTGCACTCAGTTGTGGTTTTCGCTCGCCCACTTATTTCCGGGATATTGGCGATTCGTGTATGGAACGGGGATGTGTTCGGCGCCCTTTTAAAAGCGTCTCGATCTTTTCCAGACCATGACGTCGTGGAGCGTTCAGATGACGCTGGTTTCGGCTGCTGGACGGCCTTTTCTTTTCACATTATGTTAAAACTATCGTTACTATTCACCTTTTACTGTTGCATAGCGCGCATTTCGTCGCTTTCCATGTGAGCAGAGCTTTTTGCGTTTCTCTCTTTTTTGCCTCTCGTCTTTGTTGTAACCGTATACTGGTACATGATTTCGGTGTAATTCCCTATAGTCCAAACTGAAGCAGGTACAAATAAAAGAAGTATTTCGAGCGTACAGCTGTCCGGCGTCAGTATTATTGCCAGTGGGCGTTCGTTTCGTGATGATCCGACGGATTTCTTGGACGAAATACGAACGTGTCACGCTCGGCGTGCGTAGATCGTCTCGTACTTTCTTCAGTCACGTAAAGTTTGTGGCCGTGCTTGCGAAGAGAAGGACTGAGCCGTGCGGGTGTCATGCGTCACGATTCGTTCTTCAAATCACGATCTCAACGGATGGCAGTACACGATGACTGCGGCATCGGCTGTCCCGTTTGGCGTTCTCCTATCGGCAGAAGAAGAATTCCGTTCAAACGTTTGAGGTGGCACGAAAAAAGGGCCTGGTACCGTTTGCCACCACGCATGCGTTTCGACTTGATAATGCATGCAGTGTTCAAGAGTCCATGAGACCATGAGCGATTGAGGGTTTCTGTCTGTCCAAACTCCATTAAGTATCAGGTTAGTAAGTATTTGCGGTCTGACGTCTTCGAATTTGACTGATCCGATTTTCATCCGTCGGAGGGCGACGTGTCGGCCTATGTATGTCTCCCCGTCCGCGTCCGCTCAGCACGATCTGGTATTTGAAGAAGTTGAAGCACGTGCCCCACGGTGCCCGTGTTTCATGTCGTTGTGACGCTAGGTGCCTTTTTTTCCTAAGTACTACTCTATCGGCCAGATTCACTTTTTTCCGGACGATTGGATAAGTTTCCAAATTCATTTTCTGGATCATCAGAAGTAGTCGCATCCATGGACCGGGAGGGTGTATGATGCACCCCGAATGGGAACAAGAGAAAGAGTTTGATAAACGCACTTGGCGGCCAGGGCGCCCCTGAGACTCGGAAGGGAACGGAAATGATTTCACCGAGGGCCGCCTGCACCGCCAGCGGATCCGGTCTTGATGGAAACAAATGCCTGGCACTCCAGTGTGTGTACCTTTTTTTTTTTTCCTTCATCAACGCTCAAGGTACCTTGCAATTAAACCCAAAAGGTTAACGAACGATGACGAACGCGGACCGGGCAATGTTACGCTTCAGTTTCCAACAAATCTGCAATAACGTCGAG